>MJUU01050261.1:7060-17573 GCA_002080025.1 Modiolus philippinarum
GTAACCTAGACATATTTCACCAATCGAAACATAAAAAGTCACTTACTGGCAAAAATTTTATTTCCCCTCAATTTTCGGCTTAAGGTCAGACTCCACTAAATATTTCCATAGGCGGCCATTATAACGTTTTGTGAATTTTCATAATTACCTGAAGTTCACTTTGTGCGGCGATATGATTTTCTCAAAGTGGCACGTCTGCCAAGTAACATATCCAAACGATGACCCAACTTTAAAGTCTAATAAGAAATTTCTATCGCCTCATTTAACTGGGGTATGCAAATGACCAATTTTCCCTTTCATATCCTTGGGCATACGTGTCATCATTGATGAGGCTTCAGTATTTTTCCCATGCAATGAGGCTGGCTGATTCAAAATGCTTGTCAATCCGGAAGTGTTTCATGATCACAAGAGCGTTTAAGAACTCGGATATTGTCAATATTGACAGTTATATCCAAAGCGAAAGTAGCATGGCTTTGTTTATATAAGTACTATTTTTGACAATGCCAGCAGCTGATTGGTCATTTAGTAGAGTCTAACCTTAATAGGTCATTAAATGTTTTAAAAGTTCAGTTATTGGTCTTTATCATGTAGCTTAATCAATATCCAAATAGAAAACTCACAATAAAGATGCTCTCTGCCCATTGAAAAAATTATATTCCTTATTTCAAATGCCTGGTACTTAAGTGTTTTCAGCACTTTGAAAAATTCAAGGTTCCAATAATGGTTCAACTTGGAAACTAGAGCTTGAATGACTGTTTTACATACATCTGACTATCTTTGTGATACTTTATAGCAGATTGGTGCACTATACTATCATTAAATTACTCCTTACAAAGAAAGCAGTCATACAAATGGTGAAAATCTGGTCATTTTAAGCCCCCCTCCCCCCCATTTGCAGCATGTGTTTCTGAGGTCAAATTCTGTTCGTACAATTCACTCAAAATATATATAACTGATACCAAATGATCATCATATGCAAAATAAAGGTAAAACAAACTCCAGAAAGTGAATAGAGATTGTTCATAATATTCTGTTGTCCAACAAAATACAATTAAGTGTAAAAATTGTTGAAAATTCAGTCTTTACTTATCATGGGGACAGTATGAAAGTGTGTCCCAAATTTCTAAAACTGCATGCAGCTGCTAAATTCTTCCTGTTTTAGCACACTAGTTTAATTCATTATGCAATTCAAAGCATCATTGTTGTGAAAAATATAAGCAACTATGAATAAAATTGCAATTTATTGTAAAAATTGGATGTGAAATTAGTAAAAATCTCATTTTGTGACATGACACAACATAAAATGGCACTCAGAATGAGCTTTGGAGCTTTTCAACTCTCAGATATGTGTTTAATAGGATCATCCAGTATGTATACTACAAATATAAATAAAATTCAAGTTAAAAAAATATATAATGTTAAAAAAAATGGGATTTTATATTAGGCTCTATCGTTCGAGTTAGCGATATATGTCGAAATATAAGAAAACATTAATTTAACATTTTCAAGCATTTTCTGGATAAAATCATAACTTTTCATGCATATATAACTTGCATTTCATCTATTCTAACTCATTTAGTGTATCTACATCCTTTAACCTTGGTAAAAGTCTGACAGGGGCTTGTAAAATGGGAAATTCTTTAAATTTTGTGAAATATTACATAATATCTGAACAGGTCTGTAATTTGATACCAGTTGATCTTAGGTGCAAAATATACCTTTATTTTCTGTAACCTAGACATATTTCACCAATCGAAACATGAAATGTCACTTACTGGCAAAAATTTTATTTCCCCTTAATTTTCGGCTTAAGGTCAGACTCCACTAAATATTTTCCATAGGCGGCCATTATAACGTTTTGTGAATTTTCATAATTACCTGAAGTTCACTTTGTGCGGCGATATGATTTTCTCAAAGTGGCACGTCTGCCAAGTAACATATCCAAACGATGACCCAACTTTAAAGTCTAATAAGAAATTTCTATCGCCTCATTTAACTGGGGTATGCAAATGACCAATTTTCCCTTTCATATCCTTGGGCATACGTGTCATCATTGATGAGGCTTCAGTATTTTTCCCATGCAATGAGGCTGGCTGATTCAAAATGCTTGTCAATCCGGAAGTGTTTCATGATCACAAGAGTGTTTAAGAACTCGGATATTGTCAATATTGACAGTTATATCCAAAGCGAAAGTAGCATGGCTTCGTTTATATAAGTACTATTTTTGACTATGCCAGCAGCTGATTGGTCATTTAGTAGAGTCTAACCTTAATGCTATCGTTTCATTTACACGAGAGTTCATGTCTCGAAAACCCAGGATAACACGGGACTTTCGAGATGGGAACTCTCGTGTTATAGAAGGCGGAAAAGAATGTCTCAAATACCAGTAAGACGGAGTGACTGGATTCTTGACATATTGAAACATAAAAGAAAAAAATACTATATTGATTGCGTTGAAAATTGAAATTTCTCAGTGAAATAAAAGTGATAATTAACTGTGAAATTATTTTCTATAATTTCACTCTAGGAAGGAATGTAACAATTGACGGTGTCAACGTTGTTGTTACGTAAACGTCTCATCGGATTAACATTGTAACCATTAAATATGTGAGAAGATCTATATAATAAAAAAAACTAATCTGAGATTCTGGCTATCGAAAATATTCAACGCATGAGCACATTCGTGAATTACTGCATTAATCGATCATTCGTTTAAAATTTTGCGATAATCAGAATCTCGGATTAGTTATAGTAAAAATATTTATGAAATTGAAGTATATTCTTATAATTGTTACTACATGACAATTCTTTAACTGAATTTTAATTTCCGAAAAGCAATTAATCTTAAGCGCTACAACAGATTCAATATAGCCCCCACCTTTTTAGCTCAACAGAGTTCATTAATAATATAGATCTAGAAAAAATATATAATACTCAAGGAATTTTCTGATAAATAATTTGCTAACAAAATATCATAATGTTATATAGAAAAACAAATTTCAGCAGTGAGAGCATTTTAAAAATTGGTAGCGAGGCCTCTACATATTTTGTTTTTAAATATTAGAAGTTTATGACCGAAATCTATTTTTTAATTCTCCTTTCATTATGTATTTTTCTTGACTTTATTATTCTACTAAGTTATTTATTTATTCATTTTTATTTTGATGATATTTTGGTCAATGAATATTTCTATCAAATATTCTGCTTTTCACGTAAATATTCCAAATAAACTAGTTAAAAATATCCGAACTGTTCCTTGATTTAGAAACATTATTAATGCAGAAGCTTGCTTCGATGGAGTTGATGAACTTCTAAAGGCATAGAATATTTAACTGTTAAAAATTGTAAATATACTGCTGCATTTTGGTATAAGCTTGATTTTTATTATCATACGAATTGTAGCTACTGATAAGTCCAGATGTTTGTGATGAAAAGAAAAAACTATGTTGCATGACACAGGAATGCTGCATGAATGTTACAGTTGTTGCTGTATATATCCACGTTGTCATGGCATTTGTTTTAAAAGATCATGCTAGGAAACATCTTACAATGTCATGATTAATTATGTCTTCAAGTATTCCGTTACTTGGATGTATCTATCACTATCACCAGCAAATCAATACCGAAGCAAAACCCATCAAAAGGAAAAAATCCTAAAAACACGGCAAGCACAAATAGACACGACTTACAGGATAAAACAAGAAAGCAGAAATTAACAAAAGATATGTTGAGATTTCATGTTATAACATAACCAACTTTTTTGTTCATTCACTGTGTAGAATATTCTGGTTTATTAATAATTTTGTGTAAAATATACACTGTATTTGCAACGATATCATAAGACTATCGCCCACCTTCTAAAATAATCTGGCAAGCTTGTTTTGATATAATTTAAGATGCAGTTACCAATTATTGTAAAAAATGATGCAAACGAGAAAGTGCAGGCAATCATGCTCTAAATTTGTTAACAGATAAAATTATAACAAAGGTCACCAATATAATAGATTTTTGTAAAGATAAATATATTGATCCACCTCCTAAGCTGTCTATAAAAAGAACGAACTAAGTCAAAATTGAAGGATCTTGGCCAAAATTTTGTTTTTGTACCTATCGACCAGGTTTCAAAAAACGTTGCTATCGTTTGAAAGAAATATTATATCGATGTCCAACAATACGAACTGGACAACTCAACAACTTTCAGACGTACCAACTGGGACCAAAAAACGTTAACGCAACAACATTATAAGGATACAGAAATGCTTAAAGTTCCAGCTAAAGATAACACCTTGCCTACCATGTACTGGATTCCTAAGCTTCACAAAAATCCCTTCATTGTTTTATTTCGGCATCTAGTAAGTGTTCTACTACTAATTTATCCACCCTTTTAACTACTTCACTTACTTGTATAAAGGGGTTGTTATTAAATACTGTGAAAAAACCTATCAAATCTCTGGTGTAAACTACTTTTTGAGTGTAAAAAAATCAGTTGAAGTTTTGGATAAATTACAATGTATTCTAAGACCAGTCTCTTCCGCCGACAGTTATGTTTTTCCACACTTTAAATTACCCTTCCACATAAATCGATAAAATCAAAATTTGGACAACTTATTAAATGGTCTTTAAAATATTCTTATCTACAGTTCATATGTTCTAACAAAAAGCAAGGATACTTCTCTAATATTATATACAATAATTATTGTTATTGGACATGTGATGATATAATCAATGCACTCAATCTTTTGCTGGACAACATTTTTGTTCGTTTTGGCAATACTATTTATCAACAGGTCATAGATATTCCCATGGGTACTAATTGTGCACCTCTCATTGTAGATCTTGTTCTGTTCTGTTACGAACGAGACTTTATGAAAATACTTCAAAACGGAACCATACAAAACAGTGATAATCTTATTTTCAATAATAACAGCAGGTATATTGACGATATCCTTACTATTGACAATCCCAATTTTTTTTTTTTATTATGTATACATCATTTACCCACAAGAACTGAAATTAAAGATTCCAAATACTGCCGTTTTCTGGATCTAACTATCATTATTGACGCTGGTAAAATAACTTAAGTATATGATAAAAGGGATGATTTTGAATTTACTATAACTAATTTCCCTTTACTTGACGGCTACGTTCCTCAAGCTCCATCATACGGGTATACGTTTCTCAACTAGTACGATTCGCACGTATTTGTTCTACCCTTGACGATTTCAATGAACGTAACCTTACTATCACAGCAAAACTTTTACAACAGGTTTACAGATTTCATAAAATGTTGAATAATTTTAAAGAGTTCATAACAGATACGAATATTTAATATCTAAATATCGCTTTACTCGCAAACAGCTTATCTAATCCTCGTTTTTACGGTAATGTTGTAAATAATGCCAGAAACTGATTAAAAATCCAGAAAAGCTGGGACGTAACTTACATTCTTTACATTCTGAACAACTGAAATCCCGAACTTAAAGATATAATTCATAAATATTTCTCCCGTAAGAACGGCGAACGAAGATATAAGTACATTGTCATACGCAGAGAACAAGCATGCTTTGTGAATCACAGAAAAAATACACAGAGGAAGAAGTGATAAAACTGTTAGAGTTTTTGATCGACAATATGTTTGTACAGTTTCGAGGACTTTTTTTCAATAGACCATTTGAATTCCAATAGGCACAAACTGTGCACCTCTTTTAGCAGATCTGTTTCTCCATCTTATGAGGCTTAATTCATTGAATTGGTTCTTAAAAATAAAGGCAAAGAACTGGCCCAGTCCTTTAATTTCAGCTTCCGATTTATAGATGATATTTTATCACTAAATAACCCTCGCTTTGGTGATTTTCTTCATCTGATTTATCCAAAGGAGCTTGAAATTAAGGATACTACATATACTTCCACATCGGCATCGTTCCTTGACCTTCATCCTGAAATTGACAACAGAGGTACATTACAAACTAGCCTGTATGAAAAACGCAATGACTTCACTTTTCCAATAGTCAACTTCCCTTTTCTTGCAATATTCCAAAAGCACCAGCATATGGAAATTACATCTCACAACTCATTCGCTACTCAAGGGCGTCTAATCGTTACAGTGACTTCCTTGATAGAGCTCAGTTGCTTACAAGTAGACTACTTAAACAAGGGTACGTTTCAAAAAACTTATAGTCATCACCACAAAAGTTTTACGGTCGACATCACGATCTTGTGGATCACTATGGGATATCTGTTTCCCAGATGACAACGGATCTTTCCCTCTACAACTAAACTTTGTTTTTCCTCTATCGGATTTGACTTTACTACCGGAGTTGACATGTTCAACACGGGGAGAGTCTTATAAGAAGCAGGAGATGCTTACTCTACCGGTACACCTGATCTCACCCATGGTTTTTATTGGGTCCGTGTTGTTCATCTGTATATGTGTCTTCATTTTTCTTTTTAATCCCGTACTCAAGTGGTGTCCTTGTTTCTTAGTGTGGCCGATGTTGCCATTGTCCATGGATTTTTCGTTCTTTTGATTGACGGTTCGGTTCTCACTTACTTTACGTTATAGGGATATTGAAAATAAACTCTGCTTGCATCCGTTAAATTAGCGTTGAGATATAGTGACCTGAAAACGTGACATACATACTGACCTCTCATTGATACTGCAGATGTCTACTGAAATATATGATGATTCTTGACCAAATCTTGTGGGAAGTTTTGAGTTTGATTTTTCTTCAGTCGTGCGACAGTGTTTAACCAGCTGACTAGGCTCCTTTAGCTAGCCAATAGATTAGTGGCAAGCACCCATTGACGCATCTTTCAAAATTACGTATTGTCATATTCTCTCCTTTTAAGATTGTGGTCATGGAGTTAATAGTCTACCTGTATTGGGTTTTAATCGACTGTTTATTAATTATAGGGAAACAACGGGACAGAAAAAGGGGAGATTTGGGTACCATAAACCGGTTTAACCCTACCGCTGGCTTTTGATAGTCTCGGTACCAAGTCCTGCTATCCCGAGTTCCTACCGTTTACGTTTGTCTTTTTTGTGTTTTTCGTGTGTAGTCTTTAGCATACTGTGGCATTTAATTATAATTTTCAGCCATTGTAGGTGTTTCCTGATGTCCCTTTTATTAGCTCACCTGGCCTAAAAGGCCATGTGAGCTTTTATCATCACTATGCGTCCGTCGTCCGTCCGTCTGTCTGTCCGTCTGTCTGTCAACAATTTCAAAAATCTTCTCCTCTGAAACCACTGGCCAAAATGTAACCAAACTTGGCCTGAATCATTATCAGGGTATGGCTTTTCAAACTGATGTTCAGTTTGTCCCTCTGTCGAACAACATGGCCGCCATTGCTAAAAATAGAACATAGGGGTAAATTGAAGTTTTTTGCTGTTAACTCGAAAACCGTTACAGATATCAAAAATCTGACATGGGGTAAAAATGATCAGCATGTTGAGATCTACCCACTGTGCAATTTTGGAGAAAATCTGAAACCCATCTCGGAGTTATAGCCCTTTTTCCATTAAATTTTCAGATTTTGCATTTTTCATTTTTTATTTCAAAAAGTGTAACAGATAGAGGTCGAGTGTAAATTGCAAAAATGTTCAGCATATCAAGATCTACCCACCCTGATTTTTTTTAAGAAAATCCAAATATCCTTGTAAGAGTTATTGCCCTTTTTTCACTGAATTTTTAAAATTTTCGTTTTTTTTCATCTTTTATTTTCAAAACTATAGAAGATGAAGGTTAGGTGTAAATTGATGAAATGTTTGCCATGCTCTGGCGACTCCAAAGCTGATGTTGAAAATTGTTCCTTGACCGCCATTTTCAAAATGGCCGCCAAAAAAGGCGGGAAAATTCAACATTGTCCGATCTCAATGAAATTTGGTTTCTAAATAGATATTGATGTTGCGACTTCAAAACCGGTGTTGAAAATTGTTTGTTGACGACCACCATTTTCAAAATGGCCGCCAAAAAAGGCGGGAAAATTCAACATTGTCCGATTTCAATGAAATTTGGTTTCTAAATAGAAATTGATGTTGCGACTTCAAAACCGGTGTTGAAAATTGTTTGTTGACCACCATTTTCAAAATGGCCGCCAAAAAAGGCGGGAAAATTCAACATTGTCCGATTTCAATGAAATTTGGTTTCCAAATAGATATTGATGTTGCGACTTCAAAACTAACCCGAATAATCCAGTCGTTATATTCCACTCACTACGATCGCTACATTAACGCCTGAATGCATTTACTATGAAAACGTGTCAATCGGATGTGGGTTTCCACTATGAACTATGGGAACAAAGTCGTCTGATTATTTTAGGTAATAAAAAATTGATTTAATAAATCAGGGAAAATATATACAATATTGTATATATTGTCCCTAAATAAATAAAAAATTGATATATGATATCAAAAAACTTTACAAACATATCTATGATGAGATTAATTAGCAGAAATTAACAAACGGAGAATATATTTATATATTGTGACAGAGACTAGGTAGTTTCTTTGAAGTTTACCGGCGGCTTGTGTTTAAAAAATCGCGCTGTATACAATTAAACAATTAACATATCAGACCATATCAGTTCACACTTGTTGTATGGTAATTAAAGTCAATAATTTATTTGTATCCTGCTGTTTAATTAACACCAGCCGTAACTGTAATGCTGTGTTTTGCAATTTAATTGACATGATTAATATAAGAAATGCTGAAAATCAAGGAAACATTATATTTGCGTATTTCTAAATTCCGTCTCACGATTTTTTTAAATTGAAAAATATCTTTCGTTAATGAATACACATCTCAGTTCCAGTTTTCATATTTGAATTTTAAAACTGCAAAATTTACTGAAGTTCGCAATTTGTACACTAAATACATGATTAATGTACTAGATGTAAGTAAGTAAAATTTATTTAAAGTCGGTGCATATATACAGTTAACAATCAAATAACATGAGCTCTGATGAGCTCATTAACCGACTAAATATGTACAACATTTACAATAAAACAAAATATTAAATATTAAAAATAACACAATGCAACATAATTAGCTATTAAAATACAACATCATAAGAACAGGCAATCAAACCAAGAGTCAGGTCAATATAAGATGGAACATAATGGCTACATAAATAAATTAGAAGAGGACAGGAGACAGCAAAACTTAGCTATGAGACAACGCAGGCTGAAACTTGCAGGCGTTACAATTACATTTTGTACCACCACACCAGCTATTTATGTAAGTTTTGAACTGGTTAAACGAAGTTATTGTTCTGGCATCATTTGAAAGTGAATTCCAAACCTTGCAGCCTCATATCTGAAGGATATTTTGCTGTAGGCTGTAGTTTTTGGTCGGGGTACCTCAGCGGTGTTGACATATCTAAAATTATAGTTGTTATTTTTGATTACAATCAAATCTTGTAAACATCGGACATTTTTTGTTTATAATTTTGAATGTCTCCAAGGCAATGGTGCGCATTCTACGGGTTTTTAAAGATGGAATGCCAGAAAGATTCAAAAGATAATCATACGAGTTAGTGTAATCATCGTAAATAAAACGAAGCGCACGTTCCTGAATTTTTTCGATTTTTAAGGTATTTTGTTCACTACAAAAATGCCAAGTCAGAGGGCAGTAACTAAAATTTGACATTATAAAAGAATAATATATAGTTAATTTACCAAGTCTGTTTAAATGTTTTCCGATTCAATTGCCTTGCAGCCTTCTTACAAATACTTGATATATGCGAATTGAAACAATAGTGACACCCAGTAATTTAACTTCTTCGTCACATGAAATTTTAATATCATTGAAATCAATATGTATGTTCTTATCAAAAGTACGCTTGCCAACTGAAATCGCTTGAAATTTCTCAGGGTTGGCTTGCATCTTATTGTCTGAGAACCATTTAATTAAAGATTTACTGTCTTCCTCAAGAGAAGAAATTACGTTATCTAGACATTTACTAGATTTTGAACGAGTATTGTCATCTGCATAATTATATAAAGAACATTTTTTCACAAAGAAAAATAAATCGTTAATAAAAATATTAAAGAGAACAGGGCCCAATATTGAACATTGGGGTACCCCTTTGAATATATCCAACATACTGCTAATATTTTCAGTTTTGACATCAAATACACATTCTTCAGTCTGACAATGATATTTTACTTTCTTCCGCGATATACAACATTTTCAATTATTTATTGAATTCATAAAACATTTGTCAGATAAGAATTTACGCGAATAATTCAAATGTACATTCCAATTGATAAAATTTCAACATTGTTTGTTTATTTTTTGCATCAAAATCTTCGTTTGCGCATGCTTAGGGATATGAAGTAATTTGATTGGTACACTGAATCAGTATACAACTGACGCGTCCAATGATCATAAAGTATTCAAGCCCTCGTAGAAGGAGAGAATCGGATACGGAGAGGGCTTGAATTATTCGAGTTACTTCAAAACCGGTGTTGATATTGTTTGTTGACCGCCATTTTCAAAATGGCCGCCAAAAA
>MJUU01050261.1:17966-49601 GCA_002080025.1 Modiolus philippinarum
GTTTTTTGTCAAAAAAGCCCAACAAAGAAATATAGTAAAACATGATCAGACTTTAAAAACAGTTCAAGATATTGGAGGTGTTTGAGCTACGAAAGTTTTAGAAACTGAAGATCAACTGTATAACTTACATTGTTACCTTGATTCTTGCAACTGAAATCCAGGTGAGCGATACAGGCTTCTGGGAGCCTCTGGTTTGATTCACCTGCTGAGTGAAATACATTTCATGGCGTCATAATGTATTTGAAATGTATCACAAAAAAATCATGGTCTTTTGTTTCGGTGAATACGCTTTTCTATTGAACACATATATTCAACTCGAGTGATGGTCTTGGTATACAAATCAGTAAATAAGCGAAACCACCTCTGCCTAAGGCCATGATTGTAAATTGTTTTCCTGAATAACATTTATTCATTTTTTTTATTTAAGTTGTTGAATAAAACTCCTTGACAAGTTTCTACAATGCGTCAAGCTAGAGCCCGGAGAACCAGATATGTAAAACCTGCTGAAAAACACATTTCCAAAGAACAGATTTCAAAACCAGAACAAAAAACCGGAAAACTCAGTATAATGGCTTCTCAGCAATTAGGAAGGGTCCCAGAAACCAGCACAATGTGTAAGTTTTTCATTGCATTAAATATATGAAGATATATGTTGCAATTTTCATTATAAAATATATTAAAAAGACTAAATATTTAGTCTCTGGCATTGTAATTTAAATTAAATTAATATGTAACCGATGTTTAAAGCTAAGGTGTGTTTAGTAATAGTAATCAGACGAGGACGCGGTGTGTCTGTAAAAGATCACCCCGTCGGCCGGAGGGGTGAGCTTATACAGACACACTAAGTACGAGTGTAGTAGGTAAGGTAGAAGTCTAGTAAAAGAAACGACCCTGGTTCGAATCCCACTATGGACGTCATTTTTCAAAGTTTTAAATTTTTATCTTTAAAACTTTTATGGATAGAAAAACATAAAATTTTACTAAGTCCAAAACACACTGTACAGTTCTCAAAATCTGGCCTTGACAAAGACAAAAAAAGTAAAAATACCCATTGGTCTAACTTGGGTGAGATTGCTGGGGTGATCCGACTCAGATCACTCAATTTAGAACAAAGGAGCTGGGATGTAAATAAAGATATCATAATATGGTATACAATTTCGGCTGTTTAATGTTTAACCATTTTAATATACAACGAAAATAAACAAGAAGACTAAGAATATATGTTATTTAAAGGATCAAACGGTGACATGTTGAAAAATGTATTTTATTGTAGAGCAGGAAATGTGAAAGAATGGTTTTATATTATATAGAATTTTCCAATTAAATGTTCTCTTGTCGCCGGCAAAAAATAAACGATTTGAGTCCCTCCAAGAAATGGCCTCACAATACCTTCCCCGACTTCGTTTTTAAGTAAACGTCTTTGTTATGGAAAAAAAATTATCTGAATATTTTGAAAAAAATATAGATAAAGACTCGTGTCGGACAGCACAATGCACAAAACTTGTGACGAAACCAGTTCAGTTTAATACTATGCGTTGTTGTGTATCCGTGATGTTCGTTACATATTGATTTATGATAAACGGGTGTCTGTCTGTTAAAAAAACCTTAGGTCTTTGGTATTGATTCAGAATAAATTCAAAACTTCCATAGATAAACCTTAAGAGTTTATGAACAACATTAAACCATCTTTTTGCTTGATTGACATTTTTGATATCATATACTCCTTTTACAACAGAAAAAGATGTTATTGGTGCAGTAGAAATTTTTATCCAACAAAACACTACTAGACTAAACGAAATAGGCCACAAATTGATTAAAATCTGTCTAAATAAAGTTGCGAAATCTTGAGCAATAATTTCCAACAAGTCTTGACAACAATGTAAACATACTTCAACTTGGAAAATTGCGCATGTTATTCTTTTTTTAAAAAAAAGGGGGGTGCGTCGATACCGTTAAACAATCGCCCCATATCTTAACTTAGTCGTCTTAGCAAATATATAGAACGAATAGTTTAAAAAAAGTTTACAATCATTCTATTCGTAAACAAACTAATTTACGGATAGAAATCGTGCTACCGAAACAGTCAACCATCGATGAACAATTAATTTTCTGAGAAAAGGGAATTTAGTTGTTATGTGTTTCTTTATTTATGAAGGCGTTCGATAAGGTGTGTAATAAACATAAAACGAGTTAACTATTTCAAAGAAGTTTAGTGGATGTTTGTTACAAATACATATACAGAGAGTACTCTTCTACACAACAGAATGCCTGATTATATTGGATAATTCATAAGACTGATAGCTTCTAAGTATCTTACTCGTGTATATCTCTGTCGTTTGTTGGTTTTGCCTTCTTTCTATTTGGATTCTTTCGGTCATTTTCTCTGTCATCTCTTATACATTTTTCATTTTATGTACTTCCAAGTATTTTTGGTTTGATCTCCACTGTAGAGACATAAGTTGTCGAAATAGCCATCTGTAGAAACTAAATTTACAGTACATTCGGTATTTACAAAAAGGTGATTGAATTCCAATCGGCCAAACCAGTTCGAGATCGATTAATGTTTCCAACATATTTTTCGAAGAATATTCCCACATCCCCGGCTTACGGCATATGTTTTCATTTTACAACTTATGCGATATAATAGTGCCTATTGTTTGTGCAGTAATTTTTCAACAGAGCGAAATTACTGTCTTTATTCTTATACATCATGTTCAAGCACTGTTGAAATTGTCACTACAGGAGTCTTACAATGTTTCTATTTCACATAAGAAGGTAGCTCCAGATTTTTTTACTGGACTGGCACCGCCGACTGTGACAAAATCGGATTTTTCATTGGCAGATTGACGAGTGCCAATCGTCAAGCAGATCATGCTTAACCTTCCGGAGTACCTGAACATTCATCCAGTGTTT
Organism: Modiolus philippinarum; assembly: GCA_002080025.1. Classification (NCBI taxonomy): domain Eukaryota; kingdom Metazoa; phylum Mollusca; class Bivalvia; order Mytilida; family Modiolidae; genus Modiolus; species Modiolus philippinarum. Next base: position 20,880 of record MJUU01050261.1, read on the forward strand.
GAAGGGGTTCAAACTGCTAATCCTTTGATTTTATGGCGTTCTTGTTAATTTTTTTTTGTGTTGTCTTTTTTATGCTGTTTCATACTGACTCAACTCGTGTTGGAGAGGAACTGACGAGTTTTGGGATTTTTGGTTTTTTTAAATACATCTTTTTTCACTTTTGGTTTTGTATTCGTTTGTCGATGTTTTAGATAGCTAATTGGTCGTTGCCGTGTTTTTCACCAGGGTTCCAAGAAAAATTATTATTTTATAGCAAAATCAAACAAAAGATGAGATATACTTGAGATCATGATCATGATCTAAGGGGTTTAGACTGTTATACACTGTTGTAATTCATCAATCTATTAGTCCAGTACTTCGCGCTGGTCGAAAACGGGCTTTATTTGGAAACTTGCACTATCTAAATTTTTGTAAGTGAAAATTAAAGGTTATCTATTTCGTGCATAGCTCTGTCCTTATTTGAGTTTGGGTTTGTACTATTTTTTTCCTTCCATCAGCTTTTATACATTTTTGTGCTTTCAAATAAAAAAAAATCAATTTGATGACATATGTTCAAATTACCATCTGCAGAAATCAAATTTACAGTAATTCCGATATTCAGTTTATTATAACCAGTTGGTCGATACTTCTACTGTTGGGATGTTACTCATGTAGTACTTCGGTGTTAGCCCTAACATCGAATTTTTATTTGGAAACATGCAATATTTAAATTTTTGTTGATTCTGTTATAAACTACGGAGTATTCCTCACATGGAATACGACTAATAACCTATAAAATCGTCGAAATCTATTAAATGTCAGATAATATCTTTGTAACTACAGGGCTTGATGGAAGTGGAACCGGGCCTTTGGTAAAGCAGGTTGCCAAACAGAGGTTAGTATGCAACTGGGGAAGACCATTCCCGGTGAACGGTCAAGGTACATTTATCTTCAATACCAAATCGAGAGCTCCGCTCTTCTTCTCTGTGGAAGACCTGAACGGTGACCATAGTATGGCACTGTATCTAGACAATAAAAAGGCATCTTTTCTGAAATCTGAAGGAGATAATTACAAAATACTATCGGCTACTGTAGACGGTTGTGGTATAGAGAAGGGTAAAATAAGCTACTGGTACAGTTACGATCGAGACAACCTGGTATTAAAATACGGCAAAGGGTACAGAATGGAAGAAACCACATTACTGGTACATGATTTTCTAGATGGAGTGAAACCAGAGGATCAAGGCAAAATTAGAAAACAACTCCGCCCGTACTTTAACGCCGAGAAGAAGAAGTTTGTAAGGGGATATTCCACATCTAGGTTGAACACCTCTGGTATGTTTCAAACTAGAACATTGCTGGTTTTTTATTTGTGTTCTACAAATTTCAATCATAAACAGAAACGAGCTTTGTAATATGAAGGTGTTTTTTTAAATGGATAATCATAAACTTTAAATTCAGGTGCTTTTTTGGCTCTTCTAGCTATAGCCAAGATAAGTGTTTGCTATTACTTGGCGTGCGTCGTCCGTCCTTCTGATGAAAACTTTCGTTCAAAAATCTTTTCCTTTGAAACCACTAGGCCAATTGGAACCAAAGCTGGTCACAATTTAAAAATTGAATCTGACATGTCCATACTCATCCAAGATTGCTTCCACCAAGAAACATACATGTTGTTTAACATTCGACCCTTTAAGAAAATAGTCCCCGGACCGAAGATTTTGAAAAATGTTTCGCTGTACTCAAAGGTATAACAGCAATATTTTTTGGTATTCGCAGACAAAAATGCTGATATTTTAACATTCCTCGAGGTGATTTAACGATTTCCCGTGCAGGAAAATCCTATTGGCTGGTGAAGTGATGACGTCATTTTTTTACATTATTTACTAAGTCTTAATTAATTTGACATTAAATTCATCATAAAATGTTTTAAACATTTGAAATGTAATAAGTTAATCACATTTAATAATTTGATAAGCCTAAATTTGAGTTTCGACATAAACAATCGATATAAATCGACTTTTTGTCTCCGAAAGTGTTGTTTTAAGACCTTGAGGTATTGAAATATTCTGTAATGGAGTATATCTATATAAATACTCTATCATGATGATTTTCATTTTGATCCGTCATATTTCCGTTGACACTAATGTATATTATACTAAAAAGTACGAATATTCCATTTACAGCAACAAATACAAAAATCAAGTATCATCATAGCATCGAATGGTCTACTCTAGGTTCATTGTAGTAGGTAGTACGGGAGTTTAAAATTGCGCATCATTCTATCGCATGTGACTTAAAATGGAATTCACTATGGGAACGTTGCCGAAACCATTTTCAATGTCTTATAATAGTTAAATTTGATGAAATATGCCACTTTTATTAAGTAACCATGCAAAATATTGAACCTTTCAGCTTACTCTTGTTCCATTAAGGGGAGATAATTTGTATAGAAATAATAGAAAAAATGGGTTTTTTGCGATTTATTAAAAAATAAGTTCGGTGACCCCCAAATTTTTTTCATGGAAATTGAATGACAGTATATAAGCTATTAATTTACCAAATTTAAAAAAAATTCTATCTGATGTAACTGAAATAATTTAATATTTTGTTAAAATTCGCAAATTTTCCCTATCATTTCAACCAAAATAGCAGATTTTTACATTTCATATTTCATTCTTATATGGCCGGTGGCCCCTTATTTTTATTTTATTTTTTGTATGCTCTAATAACAAAGGGTAAATCATGAAAAAAGCAGAAAATTCTATCTGACAGAATTTTAGACCCCCGTACACTTTTGTCAGTATGTGATTCAGGTTTGTCTGTTTTTCATGTTTTTCGTCACATTTAATTCGTTATACATCTTAAATCTGATCTTATTCAAACATTAAACAGTTTTATATCGGTCTAAGTTCTAAAAGTTATTACTGTGAATACATTTGTATATATTTCAATGTTTATTTACCAAAAAGGGTAGTTTTTTTTTTTTTTTTTTGAAATACCAGGACAACTTGATTGAAGCTGCTTCTGTGAAATTCAGAATGGAGTCTACGGTCAGCTACAATTTTGTAGTCTTCGAAATATTGCTTAGTAAGCAATATGCAAAAAATAAGCAACCACACCCGAAAAGAAGGGATGTGCCATCGCGGGAAGGCCAAGAATGGAGTGGGCCGTAGATGGGGTGGGCCAGAGGTCTTCCAGAAGGTGTACAAAGCGTATGGGACATGAATGACCATGCATAAACGATCGGGCATGGTGTAGGATTTATTTTTTGAACTTTGTCATATCTCATACAATAAAATGCTGATCGAAACATATTTTGTTTTTGCATTAATTTATTGATTGATAATATCTTTGATTTGTTATCTCTCAATGACAATGTAGTGTGCAGTAAGAGCCGAAATAGCTCATTTTGCTATATTCTGTTTATTCTTGTTTTTCCCCTTTTCTTTGTAGCAACATCACAACAGCGCCGGCATACGGAGTTTATAACTACCAGCTCATTCCCTATTCGATACAGTGACTTCCTTGATAGAGCTCGGTTGCTCACAAATAGGCTACTTAACCAAGGGTATGTTACTCAAAACTTGAAGTAATCCCTCCAGAAGTTTTACGGTCGACATCACCATCTTGTGGACCGCTATAGGATATCTTTTTCCCAAATGACAACAGATCTTTCCCTTTAAAGCCTAATTGCTGTTTCCTCTACAGGAATTTAGTACCTGATTTCTTATAAAAAAAAAAAAGCAGGAGATTCTTACTCTACCGGTGCACCTAATCCCACCCACGGTTTTTATTGGGTCCGTGTTGTTCATCATTGTGTATGTCTTCATTTTTCGTTTCTGTGCCATACTAAAGTTGCGTCATTATTTCTTTGTTGTTTCCGATGTTGCCATTGTCCTTGGATAATTCGTTTTGGATTGACGATTCGGTTTACACTTAATTATGTATTGCAGGATAAACAATGTATTTAGATATCAAAACAACAGCAGTATAATAACGAAGGAACAAAGAACAAGATTACAAAAATTGAAGTCCAGAGACAAGGCAAAACTAAGAACACCAGAAGACGTAAGACCAAAGACACTACACAAACACAAAACGCAAACACTACACATTCAACAATAAAAACTAAAGCCCTAACAGTGTGAACTCTAAAAAACTGACACCAGGTGCTTCGGAAGAGTAAGCATGTCCTACTCTGTATACAGCACCAAATGTATTTGTACTCTGCACGAAACAGGCTCGCACGTTTTATTGAGTCGAATAGATTCATTTTCTTACTTTTTTCATTGGTTGGTTAGTTGTAATTGACAACTTTGTCTTACCATTGTCCTTGGATTGTTCGTTTTGGATTGACATTTTTACCTTCTTACTTTTTATTGAGTCGAAGCAATTCATTTTCTTACTTTTTTTCATTGGTTGGTTGTAATTGCCAATTTTGTCCTGTTTTGTTTTGATCAGAATTTATGTTCCTGTGATGTTTTGCGTTTTATTTTGTATATACCCAAAACAATACTGTTCGAAGTAATGGATTCTCAGACAGATTAGAGGTTAAACTCTTGCAACCTTCGACAAAGAAGCGACGTGTTGTATCAAAATATCAAGGGATCTGCCCGTCGAGGAAGTACAATCGTTGGTATTAAGTAGGGCATTTTAACTGTACAACAGGTTGGTATTAAGTAGGGCATTTCTACTGTACAACAGTTATCTAATGACAGAATCGACAGCGATCAAGATGATTAATTCCACTGAAAACTGATAAGAATCATTGAAAAACAAAATTTACCTGATGCAGAACTTCAATGTCAGAGTGTATGCTATAAAATTTTTGCCAAGCAATTGAAAAATGTCAAATCAAAATGTACTAGCAATGTATCGTCAACGGTCTCGCTTTGACAAAAGCCAAATATACCTGATGGTCCTTCTACTCTATCTTCTGCTACAAACTTTGACTGGAAGTCTATATGTTTATATAGTACCATCACCGGCATTGTGGCTATAAACAGAGACCCTTTAAGTAAAGTTTAAAACCGTGTTTTACAAAAAGTATGTGCTAGTGCTGAAAGTTGTGGCGATTGAGTTCTTATCAGATGGATCTGATCTGGTTGCTGTTGGTGCTCAGTACAACAGGAAATGTCACCAAGCATATATATCCGAGAGAAGCATCAAATCGAAATCTTGTGACAAATATCTCCAGAGTTGATCGACACCAAGAAGCATTTTAAAACTTAGATTCTAAAATTGATGAACCATTATCCCTCGAAGGCGCGATGTTTGAACTTCAAAAGCTTCTTGATAAATATAAACAATATTTTAATATTATGATGGTGTCGATAGTCCAGGTTATCCATCTCATCGACTAAAAGAAAAGCCAAAAAGTCATTATTGTGATAGAGTCATATTCAAAGCAACTGAATTACATTGTACTTAAGCTTGTTTATGTGAAGATGGCTAGAATTTTCACAACGTTTATGACAACATTTGTTGTCGGTGGTAACGCTTTTTTCTTCTGATGAAGAATCAGACAATGAAAATGATCCAAACTAGCAAGGTTAATATTTCACAGTGAAGGGTTGATGTATTTGTAAATATTGATTTATTGCGATCCTATGGTTATTTTGTACATATGTACATAGTTTTCCGTGATTTTGCAAATACTATGTATGTTATCAATGTTTTTATGGGGTTGTGCAACATAATGCATGCAGCCTTTATATCTATTTTATAAATATTAATATATAATTTATCATCTCCCTTGTGGACCGTCACCCTGACATAGTGTGGGAGCTTTAGGTTCCCTCTTACGATATAGAATGATTCGGATTGAATTTTATTAAAGTAAATATAATAATGCCATTGAAGTCACGCATTAGAGAACAAGCCTTTTTTACCATGTACATAGTTCTCTTTATTTTTGTATCTTGTGTTTGACTTTACATATTAAAATCAGGTTTTTTGCTTTATTTTAGTTTGTGTAGTGTTTGGTTTGTATAATTTGGTAATACAGTCGCTTGTATTAACTTACATTGCATTAAAAAGCTAAAAACAACACCAGATTTTGGTCTATTTGCTTAGAATGAGCTTAAAACGCGTCACGAGCTCACTTCCGGTTATCATAGATACAAAAAACGGTAATTGTGTATAGGTGAATCCTTTCCATAAACGTACAACATGTTATAAGAACCTGATTTTTGTTTCTGTTTAAACTATATAGTTTTCAACTGTAAGGTAAATTTTCTGAAATCATTGGCGCCAATTTTAAAATGGCGCTTTCGACACCTTTGCACGGGAAATCGGAAAATCACCTGATGGTTTCATGTACTAGAAATGTATAATTATTTGTTGCAACAAAAAAAAATACCGATGAGTACAGCGAACTCATTTTCCAGAGCAGATATGCTGTTCGGTCCGGGGACTAAAACATTCATATTTCTGCAACAACTATCTATGTTTGTCATTGACCAGGTGAGCAATATCAGATCTTTAAAGCCACTTGTTATCAATTTATGTAGAAAGGTAAACGGATTTTTGTCTTTGAGCTAAATATATTTAAGAAATAATTCATGGCAGGTATATGGTTATTGGAAATTTAACCATGGGCTGGGCCTTTATATTCGTATTTAACCCTGATCGTTAGCGAGGGGTTAAATTTACGAATATAAATGCCAAGACCATGGTTAAATGACAATACCCATATACCTGCCATGAATTATTTCGATTCTAATATGACAGAAAACGGCATTTTCCATTTTGAAGCGACCTTAGAGAAGGCGGATTTCCCGTTTCTATTGCTGTCTGTGTCTACGACGTCACAATACACAATCTGTCGTTTTGAAACAGACGCAAGTTCAAAATCCAAATCGGAAGCAAAACAATACACATTTACGTGTCTGAATGGCATGCTTAAGTTATAAAATATGCTTAACATTTATTTCCTTCACAAACTAAGACAAACAAAATCAAAAACATGGTTGTTTTGCGTCCCTTTTTCTTTTATTCCGATACCATTTGCGCATGTGCGAAGTATATGGTTATCGACTATCAAACTGGTTGACGATTAACTAGAGCCATGTTAGAATTAAAATTTACAATTTCGAATATTATATTACTGTAGAAAAGCGTACACCCTCAATCATAACTCCAGTAAATTCAATCAGAGACGAAAAAGGAATGCAAAAATGTACCAAATTCACAATTAAAATTTTTCTAAGCCGTATAACTGCACCGCAACTTAAAACTCAAAGCCAAAGATTGACTGTTTTGATGAGTGTTATAGCAAATACTCAATACAGTTCATACATCAAGATGTAGACAGGAATAAAAGCCCTGTCCTTGATAAACTGGAATTTTCTATGTATCGTTTGCGTTTTTGTCAAATGTACATTTACTCAATATCCTTTCGTTTTTTTCTATTATATGTAAATAATAATGAAAGGTTATGCAGCAAATGCAAAGGAGATTAAGTCTCCACAAATACACTGTAAAGGCAAGAAAAGGAATTATAAATAACATTCTTTGTAGGTGCGGAATTAAAAAAAATGAACCTCAAGATTGAGAACAATAATAAAGGCGTTCTTCCATGGCTTGGTTCTAATAGAGACAATAAAGGCGTTCTTCTATTCTTTGATTCCGTGGAGACTTTGTCTCAAGATTTAAAACATCAATAAATGAGTTCTTCAATTGCTTGGTTGCAAAGAGACCTTGTCTCAAGATTGAGAACAGCAATAAAGGCGTTCTTCAATTGCTTGGTTAAATAGATACTTTGTCTCAAGATTGAGAACAGCAATAAAGACGTTCTTCCATTGCTTGGTTAAATAGAGACTTTGTCTCAAGATTGAGAACAGCAATAAAGGCGTTCTTCAATTGCTTGGTTAAATAGATACTTTGTCTCGAGATTGAGAACAGCAATAAAGGCGTTCTTCCATTGCTTGTTTAAATAGAGACTTTGTCTCAAGGTTGAGAACAGCAATAAAGGCGTTCTTCCATTGCTTGGTTAAATAGAGACTTTGTCTCAAGATTGAGTACAGCAATAAAGGCGTTCTTCCAATGCTTGGTTAAATAGAGACTTTGTCTCAAGACTGAGAACAGCAATAAAGGCGTTCTTCCATTGCTTGGTTAAATAGAGACTTTGTCTCAAGATTGAGAACAGCAATAAAGGCGCTCTTCCATTGCTTGGTTAAATAGAGACTTTGTCTCAGGATTGAGAACAGCAATAAAGGCGTTCTTCCATTGCTTGTTTAAATAGAGATTTTGTCTCAAGATTGAGAACAGCAATAAAGGCGTTCTTCCATTGCTTGGTTAAATAGTTACTTTGTCTCAAAATTGAGAACAACAATAAAGGCTTTCTTCCATTGCTTGGTTAAATAGAGACTTTGTCTCAAGATTTAGAACATCAATAAATGAGTTCTTCGATTGCTTGGTTGCATAGAGACTTTATTTAATGCAGGAGTTTGTCTTTTATTGCAGTGTGGAGTTGGTAAAACAATTCCCCGTGGTAGAGATGTATGCTCTTTATTTTTCTTAGATATGGTGTACTTGTACATGAGATAATATCTCATGTGTACACTTTGTTCAATTACTTTTATCTAAATTCATGTGGATTCTAAAACCTAGGGATTGACTCCCTCCATCATGGTTTTGTCCTTGGCTATATTTGATATAACTAATTATTCGGATTTCGTTTGGTTGTGTGCATTTTAAACATTTTTTGAAATTATGGATTTCCTTTGTTTGGGTTCTGGTGCTGCTGGTGGGGGGTTGGTTTCCGAAATGGCCGTACAGCTCATTGAAATTATTGCAGTTTGATGTAGCATATGTGTTATGGTCTCATGTTCATTTACCCCATATCCTTTCGTGAAATATTTGTCTCATGAACATTTACTCGAAATCGTTTCATTGTTCATTATTGACAAATGCAAAGAGAGGCATCACACCTCTAAAAGTAATTCAATAGCTGTGTACCTTTTTTTATAACTCTGAACTTTGTGCTTCCGAAGAGTAGCCGTTACCAAGTATTAGCAGTCCTCTTACAACACATCTTAATGTCCTTGACATTAATGTATCAGAAACTAATCGTAATAGGCTAGGGAGAATAAGAAATTTATTTTGTATTCTCCAAAGATCATCTTTCAACTGATTATAACTATTCGATTTTTTTTTTCTATAAAAACATTTTCATATATTCGTAAATTGTTCTCTGTATAGGAAAAAAGGTTTGAGCTAGCCGCTATTTTGTGGTTGATATTTTTTTTAAAAAATTGCTTGTGTGTAAATTTACTATGACATTAACTATGATATGGAATAACTGCACATGAGGCAAAGTCTCTACAAAAGCATAGTAAAACAAAGCAATTGAACAACGATTTTCTTATTGTTCTTCATCTGGAAGTCTCCACGAGGCCTGAATGGGATGTGCTCATAGCAAATGGGGGTTATCACAAAATTACCGAATATATCTGTCAAGAGCCGAAATGTATAGGGCAAAGACGAAGCAGGTTCAAAAACACCAGAAAAAACTGTCAACCGCAATGGTCCTGACTTGGTACAGACAATGCAAATGAAATGGTGGGTTAAACCGGTTTTCTTGCTCGCCAAACTTCCCCTTCCATTGTGGTAGTGTCTGCTTGTAACTCAACATCAATTGCTATTGAAAAGTCGTAGACAGTGAGTAGAAAGGTTCATCCTAGTACTAAGTAAAAAGAAGAATCTTGAATCAGTTCGGACCGAAACTTCAATTTTATTCCACAAGGAACTGATATTTATTAAAATACTTTTGAATGACCGTATGAGACGGAATTTATTGAAGCCTTGATAAAATAAGGCGGTCAAGCAGATAACTACATACATGCCTAATGAAAAATATTTTACGAAAGGATATTGAGTAAATGAACATGAAACCATAGCACATATGTTAACTCCAACTGCAATAATTTTAATGAGCTGTATGGCCATTTCGGAAATGTATTCCTCATCAGCAGCACTAGAACCCAAACAAGGGAAATCCATGATTTCAAAAAATTGTTTATAATGCATAAAACCAAACGAAATCTGAATAATCAGTAATATCAAATATAGCTAAGGACAAAACTACGATGGAGGGAGTTAATCCCTCAGTTTTAGAATTTACATAAATTTAGATAATAGTAATTGAACAAAGTGTACACATGAGATATTATCTCATGTACAAGTACACCATATCTAGGAAAAATAAAGAGCATACATGTACATCTCTACCACGGGGAATTGTTTTATTAACTCCATACTGCAATAAAAGACTGTATTAGATATTTTACGAAAGGATATGGAGTAAATGAACATGAGACCATAGCAGATATGTTAACTCCAACTGCAATAATTTTAATGAGCTGTATGCCCATTTCGGAAATTTATTCCTCATCAGCAGCACTAGAGAAAGTCTGCATAATTGGTGTTAGCTCTCGCACAACAAATCAACTGTGAAACATACTCTCCGTAATCAGTAGAAGTTGGACTATTACTGTCCATGTTAAGGATATTTATAATTAAAGTGGTCCCTTTTGTCTCAAATTTTAGTACATTTTCGTCAAATTGGAGATGTAAGTGCAAAAAAGATGTAGATGTAGAGGTTTCCTTTATCCCTAATTCTAGATGGTGTATTGATCGGATCCATTTAGGAAAAAGATGCGTTATTAATGGAAAGAACATCATCAATGTATCTTAAAATTCAAGACGGCCCCCACCATCAGTTAGAATATCTTTGCTACAGGTCGAATATCACTACATCTATATTTGATTTTATTCATGGATGTGGCATCATAGAACATAAAATTAACTGACAAATTGTTATTACAACAATTGAGTGACACATATCAGGAAATAAAACCAAAGTTGGTTGAAATCCAGATCATGTTTGTTTGGACAATATAATTACAACGGCAGTAGAATACCGAAGGAACAAAGCACAAGATTACACAAATCAAAGTCCAGAGACAAGGCAAAAGCAAGAACACCAAAAGACGGAAGACCAAAGACACCACATGCCCACAAAACACACGAACGTTACATATACAACACAAAAAACTAAAGCACTAACAGTGTGAACTCTCAATAAACAAGAGTGATATTTACATGTTTATTTATTTAACAACATTACTTGACAATTTAACTTTTTATTGATTAGCAGGCGGAATTCAAGTAACAGAACCTTTGGTGGAATTTGACAAGAACCCTTTCATCTGCAACATACCTCCTTTAGTTCTCGACAGTTCAAAAACGAATCTGTTTATTCTAGACCAATCAAATTTTGTATTCTCTGCAAGCTTACCAGCAGCATGTCAGGAATTATATCAAAACATTCGGCATTGCCGTTTGAATTACCCAGACGAATTAGATGAAGTGTTGCTGTCAGACGCCATCCGTTACAGCATTGGGACAGACGGTTGTATTCTGAATGAGAAATTAAAAGAAAAATCTTCTAAATTTGGCGATGATCCCAGCAAATCATACCTTCGGGTAACTCTGGGTCGTAGTTTCGGAACGTCGCCAGGTATACCATACGTTTTGGAAATGTGGCCTAAAAAGCATTACAGTCCTATTCATAACCATGGAAACGCAAATGCGGTTATAAAAGTTCTTTTTGGAACTATACGGGTAAATGTATATAACAAACACACAAGAGACAGGAATCCAAAACCCATAAAAAGCTTTGATATTTCTAAAGATGACGTCACTTGGATTGACAGAAACTGGTACCAGACTCATCAGCTGCATAATCTAAGTGACGATTACTGTGCCACAATCCAAAGTTACAACTATGCAGATTGCGATACCACCCATTGGCCATATTTTGATTATATCAGTGACCAAGAGACAATCGCTGCATTTATGCCAAATTCCGATTTTACCTTTCAGGATATGCGCAGAAAAGTTATTGATGAATTTAAGAACAAACAATAAAAATACACAGGGCGAAGATAATTTTTATAAAAAATCAAGTTGATTGTAAATTTAAAAGAAATCAACAAATGAATGAATAGTTAAAAATTAAATAAAATAATAGTAAGCTGAACATGAATTGCTCATGTGGCAAACTACTTCTGCGCAACGAAGAGCTACAAATGCTAAAGATAATACCCAACTGATTCCGCTGATATCCTAGCTCTAGTAAATTCCTGAAACGTTGATTGGTCAATGGACGTCACTTGCGGTCCACATATATTCCATATGGGGTGACTTAAATATACAGTCAGTTACAGCCATTACACGACGTCATCCTATGTAAATATCTATACGTTTGACGCTGTTTTTATATTTTAAACAGAGTATTGGTAGGATATAAATATAACACAGTATATAACCCTAGCTCTAGTAAATTCCTGAAACGTTGATTGGTCAAAAGACGTCACTTGCGGTCCGCATATATTCCATATGGGGTGACTTAAATATACAGTCAGTTACAGCCATTACACGACGTCATCCTATGTAAATATCTATACGTTTGATGCTGTTTTTATATTTTAAACAGAGTATTGGTAGGATATAAATATAACACAGTATGTAACACAGTATGTAACTGACCAAATATTGTATATATTCGGTCAGTAATTCTGAATTTTAGAATTACGTTACCAATTATCAGAGGAGATAATCAGATAATGTTATTACCAAAGAGTACATTCTTCAACCGTGCCTATAGTGCTGTCGGATCAAAACATAACAAATGAAAAAACTTTGTTCTGTACCATCTATATGACATTCATTCAAATACTGGTTCAATTTCTTAAGAAGTTTCATTGAAGATGATTGAATATAGTCCATTGCTTAACAGAGTACTGATCGCACTAGGGGCAGTTTTTGTTATTGCATCTGAAAGAACTGAATAATCTTTGTTAAAAAATCTCCAGTAGGCAATAAAGTTTATTTCGATTTGTTTTAATTGTCTCGGAGATGATAAGGCTATGTTTATCCCACAGGTTCATGTTGATCCATGAATTTTCATGAAATGAGCAACCTTTTTACTAGACTTAGTAAATTATTGCACTAGAGTTTGGTTCAGAATATTTCAGTATGTTCACAACAACAGGCTCTCAAGAGCCCATATCGCGCACCTGTACCAAGTTTGAAATAGATAAAAGTCATTTCCAATGGGGTCCAATATTCAACTATGTTTCCTGCTGGAGGCAACCTTAGATTGAATGAAGACATGCCAAATGCAAATTTGAAGGGGACAACCAGGGGACTTTTGTGATCAAGTTAAGTTTCAATTGGATCAGTGATTTCAGAGACCTTATTCTTTTAATGGAATCCAATATAAACTATCTTGATGCTGACAGTCGTATTAGATAAGATGTAGTCCCCGGCCGGTTACCTTAATTGGGAGCACCATAGTACCATTGTGTTCTAATTTGAACAAGTTGTTTCAGAAAGGATCTTTAATTGTGTTGAATGTGTTATCCATTTCGATCCATTTCAGACCACCCTGAAAACAAATTTGGGCAGGGGTTTCCCTTATAATGTAAATAATAATTATAATGTAAATTATAATTATTACAGTACATTATTTGAATACCCGAGGTCGTCAATCTTGATTTGACGGTCAAAATGTCCGAGTACAGGCTCTGCTACGCGTCGCCTGTAAACTGTTTTTGACCGTCAAATCTACGATTGACGCCCTCGGGTATTCAAATAATGTACTGTTATTGCTCAATTCACATACCCATAAACTATATCGGATACAATCCTTTTACACCATACTGCACACCAAGGAAGCTCTTCTGTTACATGTGACACGATGCAAAACAATAAAATACCGAAAGAGCAAAAGATATGGTAACTTCAAGATGAAGAACAACAATAAAAGCGTTGTTCTTTTGTTTGTTTTTTCATGTATTTGCAGGGACTTTGTCTCATGTGCATTTACTCCATATCCTTTCATTTATCGTGTTCTCCTCTTTAAACTAGTCCACAGACATGACAAAATAATAAAAAAACACAGACGAGGAAAAATATACTACAACAATCTTAAAACTTGTCAAATCAAAGCAATAATTGGTGGAAGTCTAATTAAAATAGAGTATTTTTGAAGGAAAGAAGTTCATACTGTGTACATGGTATCCCTCACAATGCAGGTCTAAATAACATATAAATAATACCGAAATCATCTGTAGATTTGACATCTTCATCTTATGTCACTTCAGTGCAGATCAAATCAAATATATGCAAGACCATAAATTTGCAAACGCTGGCAGAAATTAAGTTTTCAACAGGATCAAAGTGAAAAACCAAAATCAGCAAGTGAAAGAGCTTTGCACGAGAGATATACTCCTTCGTTTTAAACAAAGTTTGAAAAGAAATCTAAAATGTAGGTATTGCAAGTTTCCAAATGAGATCTATTTTTGGCCACTATCGACATATTGAATACTGGGCAGTGGAATACCCTCGGGGAGTAACAGTCCACCAGCAGAGGCATCGGTTTATCAATGATCACAACAAATACTTGCAAAACAAAAAATCTAACTGGAAAGGACCACATTCGTTTGTAACATTGACCTGTCTGACGTCATGATGACTTAATTTCGTTTCTCAGAGAACGAAGGTAATTAAGATTTAATATGTCGTTGAATTTGCAACATGTCTGCCACTAATGTTTGATAAGCAGCGGCACATGTTGCATAAGGGCAAAGAAAACCCCTAAATCTTAGAGATTAATCGAGAAGATCTAGAAAATTAAATATAGACTGCGATAAGAATCAACATCTACGTCTGCTCAAATTGATATCAATATCTAATGTTGCAACTTAGAAACGTATTCAGTCTTCCTGGTGTACTGGTGTTTCACAAAAAATTAAAATTTGCTTCAAGTTGTTCAAGATAAAACAGTGTGATTTATTAATAAGATGGCTTCTGGATCTAGTTTGGGTTAACTTGAGTCGGCTAGTTTGAGTGTTTTATACGTTGAAGATAGAGTAAAACAACTGCGGTTTAGCCTTGCACTACAAATGTCCAGACTACCTGAAACAAAATTTTTGTAAAGTTATTATACACATATTTAACACCAGATCAACTGTTGATGTCATCAGAGGTGAAGACTCCCTTTATCCTTTACGGCTATTTCCGAATCGAATGTAATTCTATACTCTGTCAAAGCGATTCAAAATCATCATGACTCTTTAAAAATGACTACTTTTCTTCGGTAGTCAGTTAGCACTCCTTGACCCATCTTGCTAAATTACGTTTTGTCTTATTCTTTCCTTTTCGAGATTGTGTTCTTGTATATAGTAATCTGCCTGAATTGGGTTTTATTTGTATGTTTACTCTACTATAAGGAAACCGGATAAAGAAAGGGGAGGTTTGGGTACCAATAAACCGGTTTAACCCTACTGCTGGCTCTTACTTGTGCTGATACCAAGTATGGCAATCCCGAGTTGCTATGTCTTTTGTATACTTTTTTGTTTGTTTTTTTTTTGTGCGGTACCTTGGCAGATTGGTGTATGTAATTTTAATTTTCGGCTATTAAGGGTGTTTTCTGTTTTCTTCTCCACATTAATTCGAACATTTTCTCAATACGCAATATTAAAGTTCATCTAGAATAGCCCTTCTAGCAAGGAAAATATACCATGTCGATCTAATTTAGGGTAATATAAGTATTTAACTTATTTTATATTTATATTATTCATGAACCACATTGCAAATAAGTGTTAATGCTGTCATGGACTATTGACATGGCACTATTTACTGTGTGCATTTTAAGCCCTTAAGGAATATGATATCATTCCAAAATGAATTTTACCTTTACCTTAATATTCAGTTCATTGAGTATTGATGTTTGTGAACGTGTTGGGAAATCGACATCCCATTGTGACAAAGTTTTGGAGATGATGCAGTGAGATTTTACACTGTTCTTATATGTACACACAATAAATTCAGTTCATATAAACATATCTTAAAGCATCTTTTTTTAACACTTTCATTTTTTTTTTTTGTTTGGACAACAAGTTTCTTTTTTCACTTCATTTATAAGATGGGGATTTCAAAAATTAAACGTCATTCCTCGTTGAGAAACGTTAAGTATCCCAACATACCGGTTGTAGGAGAGTTGTCCGTTAAATTCGTGGACAATAATAAATATGAAATATAGCATGTGTCCTTTACTATATATAATTATTACTTTTCATATGAGAAAGTTTAATAAGAATAAATTGTAATTCTACTATTTAGACATATTATTACAAAGAATTTATAGCGTCCATATAACAAGCGTAGGCATTCGCCTATGTTGGTGCTAAGAAATCACTTGACGATCAACGGGAGGAGCCTTTTTCTTGCTTGACAATAATTTCATTCTTAGTCATCTTAGCACTTTTACCAATCATTATGTCATCAATATAAACTTAATACAGATATTGATTTGTAGTCGTCTAAAAATCACATGGCCAGTATCTGTTCTGGGTTTGTCACAGTCTTTTCTGAATAGGTTGAAACACATAACTATGTATATCAATATTTTTTATTAATTACATTACATGATTTATAACAAAAAACATTCAGAGTAATAATAACAATTATAACAGTGAGTTTTCCATGTAATATGCCAAAATATGTCCCAACGTTATTTTTTGTACTGAGAAGGCATATTTATTGTTCTTCATATTGAAGTCACCATGAGGCCTTTAACAATGAGCTTTGCTCATACTTCATAGTAAGTTCAAGACGGCCCCTAGCACCGGTTTGTCCTTTCTTGTCATGTATGCGGGATTGTCAACAAACATTAATTAAACTGGCACAGTGCTCTTACTATCATTGTCATTCGTTGCCAGACAAAAGCAGTGTCTTTAACTAGAGGACGATAACAGCATATAGACAAACACGGGGCACTCATCAAGTCGATTGTAAGAAAACTTGGCATTTTAAAATAGTGACATGTGGGCACTTTAAACATTTCAAATTTACAAAAATAAATGCCAAAAATTTGTCATTTTTTATATTTAGTGTCATTTTTTTATTTTTAGTGTGTGTTTTATACAATTCAGTGAAAATTGAAATGAATTGTTATATAATATTTACCTCATCTCCATTGACCGAAATATCGTTCCTTTTCATCAACACCAAACAATATTAAATAATTACGATATTTTTTTGTATTTACGGAAAATAAAAACGAGCACTTAAATTAACAGACCATTTAATATTGTATCCCTAGAGGAGACATTTGTACAATTTTATTTGTTTTGTAATTATTTTTCAGCTTTATGATAGTAATGATTGGCGATTTACGGATATCACGACTTCAGAGGTTAACGAACTAAAGTTTACATAGAAAATTGAACAGAAAAACACCTGTTGAAACTATTCTGTAGAAGGCACGTCACTGTTTAAATTAAATGTCGCCATTTGTTTTGCTGGTTCTTATTGGTTGATTGGTCAGTTGTTGTTGACACTTGCTTTGTGTAGTAATGATATATATAAAAATGGAAGCGACTAACACTCCTAGCAAACTGTACCCGAAATTTTCGAGAAATACAAGTAGAAAGCGTTTACTGACGTATATCAAAATGTCCATATTATATACAAAAAATGTTCCATTTCAATTATACAGGAAAAAATTAAGTGCAGTTGAGTAAAACATCAAAATATTAGATATGTAAGGATATTGTATCAAGCACAAAAATAAACTTTTTCGGAACGAGCACTTTGAAAATTAACGTTTGTTGACGGGGATAATAACAAAGTTACCGAACAGAGTTGTCAAGAGCCGAAGTCCATGAGACAAAAAAAAACAACAAATTAGGTAGATAATTAAAAAAACTTAACCAGATACTGCAATTATAAGTGATTGTGTAAATCTCACGACTTTCTTTTCAAAATTTTGGACATTATCCACGAAATCTGCAACCTTGATTTAGTGAAATCAAAACTAATTACTTAAAATCTGAAAACAGTAGGAACACCAAGAAGCACAGATAGCTCAAGCACCACCTTAAATCCTAGATTAACTATGGAAGACTTTCATAAAGATAATTCTAAAGAGTCAATGCGTAATCTGTGTGTAAACAGAATAAAGATAAAATTAAAAGATTTTGGTTAAAAAAAATATGTGTGTGTACCTGTAGACGAAGCTTTCAACAACGCTTCTTTTATTTGAAAGAAACACTATATTGATGTCCAACAAATGAATTCAAACACTTTCATACACACTAATTTTAATGACTCGGCAGAGTACAAACTCGGCACACAAAACTAAAATTACTTTAAATACAGACGTTTTACTTGGGAACTTTAATTTGTTTTTTTGTTTTGTTTTGTTTTTTGGGGTTTTTTTTTGTTTTTTGTTTTTTTTTTTTTGAAAAATGGTAAGTTTGTTTTTATTCTGTGCGAGCGTGTGCGGAGTTTGAAAGAAAAAGACGGCAGGTTCATGCACAAGGACAGGATCATGATCATATGATATTTTCCTTGAAGTGGAGTGGTTTTAAATGAACTATGTGCTAAAAGAGCAAAACATGAATATGAAGAACAAATAAATGGTGCAGAAGATCGAGTGTCTGATTATTGTTCATTATTTATCCACGTATATAGGGGGGTTGAGGTCATACTGGGTTATTGGAGGGTTATGGTGTTAGGGACGTAGTTTTCCCTAAGATCCAGGGCTTGTATAGAAATACTTATGAATTTGTGATCCGATTGTACCTTCTTTGTACACAAAGTAGCATAAAGGTTTAATTCATCCTTGTGGTACCTCCATTAATTTTGCAATGATTGGTGTCTTGACATACATACAAAAAAGACTAAAATACTAGTATTCAACGAGGCGGGTAGACACATATCCCAGAAATGTGTTTTTAAAAGTCATGTACTAGAGTGTGTATCACATTACAAGTATTCAGGAATATATTTTAGCGCTTTCGGCTCCTTCTCCTTTGCTCAAAATGAACTTTATCAGAAAGGCTTAAAAGCTTATTTGAAACTCAAAAGAGGTTTTTTAACACACAACCCTGAGGTGAGAATTTCAATGCATGTTTTTGATCACACTATTAAACCAATATTTTTATAATTATGGCAGTGAGATCGGGGGCTGTTTTAATCCATTTACAGCAAGATTTAGAAATGGAAATTTGCCAATCCACAAAATCTATACACAATTACTATCTGACTAAAACTACATGTCAAATTTTTTATTTTATTAGGTGTGCATAAAAGGCACTAATTTTGCAGTTGAATCGGAATTAGGTCGTTTTCCTTTACATAATCATATTGTAAAACAGCTGCTAAGATATTGGCATCGTCTTGAAAACTTTGAATCAATTTTTCTTTGATTGAAAGTTGCTTACAATGAATCACAACTGTTATACCAAAATTAACAACCATCTTGGTATGGGTCTATTTAATCAACTTTTTCTATTGATATAAATTTAGAGTAGGCAACCATGAGCTACGTATTGAACTAGGAGTGTACAAAAAGATTCCTAGGGAACTAAGAACATGCAAATTCGGCAATGACGTAAAAGATGAAAAACATTTTTCTTTAATTGTAAAATCAGAGACATGTCTCTGGTAAAGTTAATGATCCGCTGCGAAAAAATATTTATCAAATTCAAAAGATACATGAGGAACGATTAATGGCCAATTTTCACACATACAATTCAATTTTATTAACTCAATCGTATTAAAGTCATTCGTTTGTTATGCAGAACTGAGACGGAAGCCTAAAAGCTTCGGTTCTATTCCAAACTGAAATTTAAGATTAGTTTCATTTTTTTTCATTGTGTTTTGAACAAAAGAGTTATGACACATTGCATATTGTAATGACACATCAAACTGGATAGAAGTTGTATCGTGTATATTGAAGGGGTCATTAGAAAAGGGGATATAAAGTGAAAGAATCAAACTCAGAAATAAATTAACATTTTTGGTTTACCCGTTGATGTCTTTTTATCTAGTCATAAAAATGTATTTCACAAAAGTTTTGTTCAAATAACTAAATACCGAAGTTACTGTGAATTTATTTTCTGCATATGCGCATTTCGACAACTTATGTCTCTTCAGTGCAGATAAAATCTAAGTGTTTGGAAGACCATCGACTCAAAATGTTTAAAAACTGATAGAGAACAAATAACCAATATGATCTAAATGTAAAGCCAAAAATCAGCTAAGGACAGAGCTTTGCATGAGGGAGATATCAAATTGATATTGTTACTGCCAGTATGCTTATATTCCCAACTGGGATTGTCTTGCATGAAAACGATCTTGGTAATATTAGTTGGAAACAGATGCGAAATGTAAGTATTGTAAAGTACATTAATTGATATTTATTGTTTCCTGCATCAAATACCTGGTTTTGTGCAATATATCTATAATACACAGCTATGTGTCCAAATACAGGTACTGCTGACGCAATCGCTCCAACTGGTTTTATTTCCATATCAATAATATAACGCTGAGGCAGATTGCAATACTGCCATGTAGTAGTGAACCTTTTCCGGGAAATAGATGCAATAATCATGTTTCTTGCAGAAACATAATAGTTTTATATTTCTAACCAGTGTAATCTTAGCCCTAGCCTGATATTAACATAAGCAAGCACATGGACTCACAAGCCTTTTAATCACCAGCATGTAGCTTTGATTAATAAATTATAACTGTCAAAATAGGGGTCAGGCAATAAGAGTAATTTTTGTTAAAAAAAATCAGGCATTAGACCTAAATCCTTGGCATTATTAGCTTAATGCCAGATGCAATAAGGCATTAGGCTTCATGAGTAGTAATTAACTTAATGTCTGATTTCGCCTATTAATTGCCTCTAACATATACATATACACATCATGACAAATGTGTTACACCCCGATATCAGAAAAGACACTAAAAAGTACATGGCACCCAATTTCACTATACAAATGCATTAAAATTTGAGGCTGAAACCAAACTTTTGAACATTATTTTGTGAACTTAAGCGAGTTTCTACAACACCTGACCTGGTGGTAGTTGAATCAACCAAAATTGGAAAGTATAGAATTAACTACCAAATTATACAAACAGCAACTGTTCCTTCGGGACCGTCCGACTAAGAGCCTTAATTCGTTAAGTAGGATGTTAATCACACCCATCATCAGTATCATTGAGTCATTTATCTAATCGGAGTCCGACTCAACCATTTCATTGCTGGAGTTCACTGACAACAACAAAGACATATGTCTCTACCAGAATAACCAAATGTGTACATGAAAGTAATTAATTAATGCCGAACAGATAGAACACAGTACGTGACACTTTTGACGCCGTTGTAAATTAGATAACAAACAAAAACAATTAATGACAACAAATTTACATTAAATGTCATTGAATTTATCTTTCTTACCAAATACTTTAGAATATTTATCAAAAATATTTTAAATATAAACCATATACAGGCTATATAATAATCAATGTGCCGAGTTTGTATAAGCCGAGTTTGTACTGTGCCGAGTGTGCAATGTGCTGAGATGTCCCGGATTCATTTACTCCATATCCTTACGTAAAATATCCAAGTTGCACCTAAATATAACTTCTTGTGACTATGTACTGGGTTCCTATAAAGCTTCACAAAAATCCCTACAAACATCGTTTTGTTTCGACATAGAGTAACTGTCCTATAACTGATTTATCCATCCTTCACGTAAATTGTTAGTTACTGAATACTGTGGGAAAAACCCCTTACCTAAACTTTTGGATTGTAAAAAAGTTTTAGATTAATTAAAATCAAATAAATGGCCAGTTTCATCTATTGACAGCCATGATTTTTCTACACTGTATACAAGCCTTCAACAAAAATTAATTTAAACCAAATTGGGAAAATTTATTCAATTCTGGTATGCAGTTTATTTGTTGTAATAAAAAACGAGGATTCTTCTCTAATATCACTTACCAAAATCATTGTTCTTAAACATGCGATGACATGAAGGTACTGAATCCTTTGCTAGACAACATTTTTGTTCGTTTTGGCAACATCGTCTATCAAAAGTTCTTTGGAATTATTATGATACCTTATTAACCCACAAGAAATGAAACTCAATAAAGCAAACAATGTTGCTTAACACTGCAATCTTCTTGGTCGTCGATCCTAGCAATATTAAAAACTGAAATACACTAGCTAGTGCTACATACAAAAGAGGCTCATTTGACAAAGATTAAATCCTTTCCAATCACAGGTCATTCATGTCCTCCTTGAATATCAATACTAAAAATAAAATAAAGACCTGCCATACATATATTCTGTACCAAAATTACACAAAAATCCATATTAGGAAAGATACATCACATGCTCTTCATCTTGATCAATTCTGAATTGTTTATTGAACGAAGATTTTGTCTGCAGTCAAAGACAGGCATCAAGCATACTGTGAAACTATTATTCATGCCCGAAGTGACATTAATCACGAGTTCAAAATCGAACGATCTATTGGAAAATCTTAAGTCCCGTTTATTTTCTCAAATACATTATCTGAAAAAATTTGATTCTTTCATATTGTATATCACGCTTTCCCATTATTATCAAAGGTATCATTCAAATGGCCTTTGCCGATTAATAAAATATATTGTATCAGGTTATAAAATCAATTTAAAAGGAAAAGTATACTACGATGAAAAACAGGTGTGCAGTAGGCCTGTTTTTCTAATTGATAATATATTTGTCACATTTTGAGGTGCTATTTATCAACAGCAAGTTGGCATTCCAGTGGTCCCTTATTGTGCTCCTCTACTCGGAGACTTGTTTTTATACGAGTCCCTGTAGAAATTCAGAATTACGAGACTGTATTTCTTCAGGGACTCGTAAAAGATTATAAAATAAAAGATGCTAGATCCTTCAGTCTTATAGATATATAGATGACGTTCTTTCCATCAATAACGCATCATCTGCTAAACGGATCCCATAAATATATCCGCCAGAACTAGAGATAAAGGAAACGACAGAAACCACAACATCTACACCTATTTTGGACCTATATCTCGAATTTTGACGAAAATGGCCATCTCAGTACTAAAATTTAAGACAAAAGGGCGAATTTAATTTCAAAATTATCAATTTCCCTAACATGTACAGTAGTATTCCAGCTTCTTCTGCTTTCGGAGTGTACGCGAGAGCTAGCACAAATTATACAGACTTTAATTTATCATTAGACATAGTTCTCTCCGTGACCTCCTTATTAATAAATGATCAAATAAAGGGGTTTGGAGTTAATGTACATGGGACAAAATCCGTATTTATGCATGTATGCTCTTTATTTTTCTTAGATATGGTGTACTTGTACATGAGATAATATCTCATGTGTACACTTTGTTAAATTACAATTATCTTAATTTATGAAAATTCTAAAACCGAAGGATTAACTCCCTCCATCGTAGTTTTGTCCTTAGCTATATTTGATATTACTGATTATTCGGATTTCGTTTGGTTTTTTGCATTTTATATATTTTTTGAAATTATGGATTTCCTTTGTTTGGGCTCTAGTGCTGCTGATGAGGAAAAAATTTCCGAAACGGCCATACAGCTCATTAAAATTAATACAGTTGGAGTTAACATGCGTGTTATGGTCTCATGTTCATTTACTCCATATCCTTTCATAAAATGGTAAGATTAAGCAAACTGAACAAAGCTTTCATTTTTGTTTTTCATGTTGAAATCACCATGAGGCCTTCAACAAAGAGCATACACTCCTATCTCATGGTATGTTCAAGACGATCCCTAGCATCGGTTTGAGCGTAATTCACTTGGTTAATGTAAAACTACCCCTCACCCATGTATCCCACTTGTCAGGGATGCGGGTTCGTCAACAAGCATAAATATCGGGAATAATTCTCTTACAAACACTGTATTCCTTTGTTCAACAAAGGGACAAATAGACAAAACAACTTATAAACGGTCACATGGCACTCATTGAGGTGATTGTAAAAAACTTGGTAAGTTAAGTCGGGAAATGTCGGCAATATATAAATATATACAGATGGCCAGAAAAATAATTTGATTTAGTTACAAAACAAGAAAGCCAAATTTTGAATTTTGATAGTGCATTCATATGTGAAATTCTCACATGAACAAGTACACCATACTTGACAAAATAAAAAGAGCAAACACCTCAAGCACGGGGAATCTTTTTAAGCACTTCACGCTCCACATTATTCGGGGATCGTCAACAATGATTCAAAATATTCCGTCTAATACGATCATTAAAAAAGTTCTTTAATAGATATCAGTCCCTTGTGGGAAAATTTCAAGTTTCGGTCCGAACTCTAAGATTCTTTCTTTACCTAGTACTGGGATGATCATTTCTTTCAACTGTCCACAACCTTTCAATAGCAATTGCTGTTGAGTTGCTCTAGGACACTACCGCAATGGAAGGGGAGGTTTAGCATGCCATATAACCGGTATAATCCACCATTTCTCTTGAAATACCTTGACCAAGTCACAACCACTGAGGTCGATAGTTTTTTCAGTGGTTTTCTCCTGATTTGTTCTTTTGTCTCTTGCCTCTTGACAACATTGTTCGGAAATTTTGTTATTACCCCCATTTCTTGATGGCGACTTTGGTCTAGCTCCGTCCTAAGGGGAGTATATATCTCAACTGTAGGATTTGCACGTGTGTTCTACTGTTGACGACTTTAATGAGCGTAACCGTACTATCACATCCAAAATTTTACAACATTGTCACAGATTTCATAAATTGTTAAACAAATAGATGATGTTTATCTCGCTGAACTTGATCACTCTTTATTTAGGGGCGAACTCCGACCTGCCGTTGGGTGTGGGGTTTCCTCATCGTTCATTGAAGATCTTATGGTGGCTTTGAGTTGTTATTACTCCCCTTTGGGTCGTTGTCTCTTTGACACATTCCCCGTTTCCCTTCTTTTTCCTATTAGTTTGGGCATTTCTCGTACTCGTGTTTGGGGAACTGTTGTTAAAAATGCAAAACAGATAAAAAGTCCAAAAGAACTAGTACGTAACTTGTGTTGTTTCCTAAAAGGGGATATTGACGGTATATTCTGCATGATTCGATTAAACTGGTTTTGGAATCAAAGGACCCGAAGATTTTAGAGGTAAACTAGCCCCTCACTGATACTGCTGATGTCTACTGAAATCCATGACAATTTTTTTACCAAACCCTTCTGGAGGTTTCGAGATCGTGGTCCTGGCGTTAGTAGCCTACCTGTATTTGGTTTTATTTGTATGATTATTATACTATAGAGACGCTCTTGCTAATGCCTTTACCATCCCGAATTCCTGTAGTTGTCTGCGTTTGTCTTTAGGTTGGTGTTTTTTATGTGAAGTTCCCTGGTGGATTGTTGCATGTGATTATAATTATCGGTCAATGTGGGTGTTTCCTGCTATCTTCTCTTCATTAATTGCAAGCAAAACAAATCTTAGCAAGTCTTGACAATTTCCAGTAAAATTCAGCATGAAGATTGGTTTATATTTTAACACTCCATCGAGATCTCAAGCCTGAAACGCTGGCGACGAAATCTTGGTTTGTTTAAAATAACATGATGTGTTTTAAAGTCCAAAATCTTTGGAAGACGTTTTTACAACTTGAAGCTGATGCAAATGGCGTTCGGGAATAGACACCTCTGTATAGCAACGTCAGAGAGTACCGAAGACATGCACGTCAATTGTTTACGCTTTTGAATACTGTGGACCGGCAGAGTAAATTCTACCCGCTGTTTATTCTAACAATTAGCACATTTTTTTTCATTCTTTGTCAAAAAAAAAAAAAGAAAATGTGATGTTAAAAAATAGACATATCAATTTTTGAAATTGAACTTTTTCATTATATCTTTTTGGACTTGAATCTATACGTGAGCGAATCGACTAAGGTGTCGATAAACTATTACAAAAAAAATATTTAATATCAAAAATACAGTATGATAAAGTGTTGATGTGGATACGAATTAATTATCTGGTTATTTACATTTTCAACATCAGTGACAAAATAAAATATGACATGACAAAATTACTAGATATATACGAATTCTGTCATTATTGTTTTTCAGATATCAATATTTTTTCTGGGAATATATTTCTGACTTTTATACAGTCAAAGCAAGTAAGTTTATATTTAACAATATTGTATTAAAATCTTTCATACAGAATTATGAAGAATATAGAAAGAAAATTTCTGAAATCTGTATTTAATAAGCCATAAAGAGATATGGAGCAGTGCACTTGAGACAAAGTCTCTTCAAATACATGGTAAAATTAAGGAACGGAACAACGCCTTTATTGTTGTCCTTCATCTTGAAGCCTTCCAACGATGTGTACAAAACGACAAAAAGTTCTTTAAACAATCCAAGTTTAATTTGGACAACCACAGCTATTTAATTTTTATTTAACTGATAGTTTTATTGATCCAAGCCATTGTCTTTGTTTAAATCTATGTTTTTCTAATTAAATATATTTGGATCTGTTGTTTGTTATTTATATTTTCTGATAATGCCTTTTTTGTTGATTTTTTTACCGTAATATTCGCATGAAAATTATTTTAAAATACTTATATGTAGTTTAGGTCACCTGCGTAAACACCTTTTTATCCTTTTTGTCATTATTTCTTAATTTTCAGATGTTAATAATTGGTGGCAGTATTTTACTTCTGACAATTCCAGGGGAGATAATAAGTAAGTATGAACAAATAAAGGGATATGAAGTAAATGTACATGGGACAAAATAATAATACATAATATTAGATTAAGCAAATGGAACAAGGCTTTCATTGTTGTTCTTCATCTTTTAGTCACCTTGAGGCCTTCAACAAAAGGCAAAACTCAATTCAAGACGGCCCCTAGCACCAGTTTGAGCGGAATTCACTTGCTAAATAATGTTGAACAACGCTACATCCATGTATCCATTTTGTCATGGATGCGGGATCGTAAATAAACATATCGGGCAAAGTACTCTTACAAACACTGTCATCCGTTGCTCGACAAAGGGATCAAAGAACAATACAACATATAAAAGATTACAGGGCACTCACCAGGGATGAGGTCAATTACATTGGAAAGTAATTAATTAAATTACAATTACTTTCCCAAAATGCTCAATTAAATTACAATAACAATTACAAGGATTTTGGAATGTAATTAATTAAATTACAATTACTTTGCAAATGTAATTAATTAAATTACAAATTACATTTACAGCCAATATTTTGTTGTTATTATTTATTTTCAAGAATTATTTATTATCCTAACAAATGAAAACTACTCGTAAGAAGCCATGAAGGAAAGCATTATATACCTATTACTGGTATTGCAAAATTAACAAACAACCAAAAAGTTAACTGATGTGATTACTGATAAACTTTATATACATCAAATGTTCAAATGTATTGTCCTATTGCCTAAACCTATCAGACCCAAAAGTTTTTTCAATTCTTTCTACTGAGGGGTAATTATTACCTGACTGGCAGGTTAAGTCAATAATATTTTGAATTATTTCGAATTCTCTCAATTTGCAGGCAGCTGACATGTGTCTAGCTTTCATATATAACTATTACTTAAAATGTGTGAGTAAAATATTTATGAAGCCTCAGCAGACAATTTAAACACATCAAAAGAACATTCACTTTATTGGAAAATGTACATGTATTGAAAAAGTTAATTTTAATGCCTGAGGGCACTAATTAGACACTGACATGAAAGTAAATATGACAAACAACTGATTAGAAGCCATATTGATATAGGCATTTTTAATAAAATACAATAAACATACTTTTAACTGTTTATACAACAATATTTATAGATTTGATTTATATTATAAACATTAATTATCAAGAGAAGCTCTATTAAAACATCTAAAAATGGAAAAAAATAATGATAATGCATCAGAGGAAGCAGCAATTTGCAACATGTCCACATTTGAAAACAAGAGAGAAAAGGTGTCTATTCTTGAATTAAAAAATACCAAGGCATAATAACATTTTGTGCAAAAATTATCTGAGCTTTCTTATATACTCATAAGAAGAAAGGAGGTAGCCATCTTTCATTCACTCTCTTTTAGCATCTATATGTAATTGAATGTAATTGGAAAAGTAATTGAAATTACACACCTTTTTTGGTAAGTAATTAATTAAATTACAATTACATGTAATTCAAATTTTTGTCAATTACACATTACTTCAAATTACATCAAAATTTGTAATTTATTACAACCAATCACAATTACACATTACAATTACCCCATCCCTGGCACTCACCGAGTTGTTTGAAAGACAATGTGGAAAGTAAAATCGGGAGATGTGACCAATATATGTACAGACGGTCAGAAAAATAGTTTTATTTCTTACAAAACAAGAAAACCAAATGTTGAATTTTGATAGTACACTGATATGAGAAATTTCCAAATGAACAGGTACATCATAGCTGAAAAAATTAAAAGAGCATACACCTCAAGCACGGGGAATATGCACGGTCTCCACACTGCACGAGAAACAAACACCACCGTAAATTAACAAATAAAGAGATATGGAGTAAATTAACATGAGACAAAATCCCTATGAATACGTGGTAAGATTAAAAATATGGAACAAGGCTTCCATTGTTGATGTTCACCATGAAGACACCATGATCCCTTAAACAAATAACAAACACTCCTATATATTTTCCAGGAAGACCATTTCTTTTTGTAGAAATTATTTCTTAGTTTAATCAAATATACTTTGAGCACTTTGCCAGTTTAATTGATGTTTGTTGACAATCCCGCACCCATGACCAAGAAAAACATGGATGTAGCGTTGCTCGACAATTAGCAAA
>MJUU01050268.1:0-11881 GCA_002080025.1 Modiolus philippinarum
CACTAATTCTGTACACATTGAAAATAAAACAAATGTTATTTTTTACATCCTGTAAAAGTGTAAACATTCCGTAATTGAGATCAAAAGGAATTATTGATTTATCTCAAATAGCAAATTCTTACTAGTTATTTGAAAATGACAATTTTATGACCCTTATCAGTGACAACGATTTCTTGCCAATTCCAACCAAGGTAAATTTTTCAAGCCTGTGACGTCACGGCAGAAACTCCTATATAAATATTTTTTTCCTCTTTGGGCTTTTAATAACAAAGTTAGGTTTTTTGACGACCACAAAAAAAATTTTGAGGTCGTATATTGGTATGATACTGGTGGCGTCACCTGAAATTTTCACATAATGTTCCTTGTCACAAAAGGAAGGTTGGGATTGGGTGTGGGTATTGTGGCCCCACCCGTTTTTTATACGACCGCAAAAATTTTGCGGTCGTATATTGGTATGGTGTTGGCGTCGTCGGCGTCCGCGTCTGCGTCGGCGTCTGTGGACAGCATAACTTTGCTTCTAGTGGACGGATCTTTATGAAATTTTAGTATGATGCATCTTGGCACACGTGTAAACAGAGGTTATAATTTTGAGTTGATGGCCCCGCCCGTTTTAGAAAAAGGGGCCAAAAAGGGGTGAAATTGGGTGTTTTCACATTTTTGACTGTAGAATCTTTATTAATTGTTGGATTTTGATGGGGTTTGTTTCAGTGTGCCCCTGAGGAAATTTCCAATCTGGAGTAAGCAACGGATTTCACGTAGCATGTACCGCTCACGAGATAAATGGGGCCCAACAGGGGCAAATCTAAAAAAAATTAAATTGTTTATTTTTAGTCCGATTTTGATGCAGTTTTTTTCAATGGATTCCTTGTGAAAAATTAATATGGCGCTCAGCTATTAGATTTTTGATAACTTGTTTCCTTTCCCAGCTATGAGGGGCAGAATGGGGCCAAAATTGAGAATTTGCAGATTATGTAGAATTTTTATTTTTTATCCGATTTCGATGGGATTTTTTTCTTTGAATTCCTCTTGATCTAAGCTTTCGGTAGTATGTCAACGGATTTGGCGTAGCTCTTACCGTTTCCGAGCTACAAGGGGTCAAAGGGGCCAAAAATGCAATTTTTCTAAATATGTCAAATCTTTATTTTTCATCGGATTTCGATGGGATTTTGTTCTCTGGATTCCTCTTGATCTAAGCTTTCATTAATATGTCAAAGGATTTGGCGTAGCTCTTACCGTTTCTGAGCTACAAGGGGTCAAAGGGGCCAATATTGTAATTTTTCTTAATATGTCAAATCTTTATTTTTCATCGGATTTCGATGGGATTTTTTTCTTTGGATTCCTCTTGATCTAAGCTTTCAGNTCTTACCGTTTCCGAGCTACAAGGGGTCAAAGGGGCCAAAAATGCAATTTTTCTAAATATGTCAAATCTTTATTTTTCATCGGATTTCGATGGGATTTTTTTCTTTGGATTCCTCTTGATCTAAGCTTTCAGGGGTCCTCAACGGATTTTGTGTAGGTCTTACTGTTTCCGAGCTACAAGGGGTCAAAGGGGCCAAAAATGCAATTTTTCTAAATATGTCATATCTTTATTTTTCATCGGATTTCGATGGGATTTTTTTCTTTGAATTCCTCTTTATCTAAGCTTTCATGGGTATGCAACGAATTTTTTGTAGGTGTTACCGTTTCCGAGCTACAAGGGGTCAAAGGGGCCAAAAATGCAATTTTTCTGAATATGTCAAATCTTTATTTTTCATTGTATTTTGATGGGATTTTTTTCTTTGGATTCCTCTTGATCTAAGCTTTCAGAAGTATTGCAACGGATTTTGTGTAGGTCTTACCGTTTCCGAGCTACAAGGGGTCAAAGGGGCCAAAAATTGCAATTTTTCTAAATATGTCATATCTTTATTTTTCATCAGATTTCAATGGTTTTTTTTTTCTTAAAATTTCTATGTCTGTAA
Organism: Modiolus philippinarum; assembly: GCA_002080025.1. Taxonomy (NCBI): domain Eukaryota; kingdom Metazoa; phylum Mollusca; class Bivalvia; order Mytilida; family Modiolidae; genus Modiolus; species Modiolus philippinarum. The sequence continues at coordinate 1,959 of MJUU01050268.1, forward strand.
AGTTTTAGTTGATAGTACATATTCTGCATAGCTCTTACGGTTTTTTATCAGTAAGTAATCAAAAGGGTTGATTTTTTCCCTATTTTGTTTCTAGCTAATAACTGTGTCTAGCTTCTTTTTGTGTCCATCTAATTAATGTGTCAAGCTCTTTACTGTGTCCACATTCACTTTAAAAATTTCAGTGGTCGACATGCTGCGGTCGTATCATGCTGCGCTCGGCGTAGCCCTTTATTTTAAAAAGGACCAAAAAAAGGGCCAAATTAAGTGTTTTCATATATTGGGCTGTTGAATATTTATTATTATTATCGAATTTTGATGCCCGGTTTCTTTCAGTGTGATCCTAAGGAAATTTCTAATGAGATTATGTCAATGGATTTCATGTCACATGTACCGTTAATGAGATAAATGGGTCCCAAGAAAGGGGGAAATCTCAAAAATCTATTTTTTTTTTTCATTTTTGTCCGATTTTGATGCAGTTTTTTTCATTAGATTCCTTATGAAAAATTAATATAGCACTCAACTATTATATTTTTGGTAACTTGTTTCCTTTCCCAGCTATGAGGGGCTGAATAGGGCCAAAATTGCAAATTCAAGGATTTATGGATTACCTGAAATTTTTATTTTTCATCAGATTTCGATGGGATTTTTTCTTTGAATTCCTCTTGATATAATCTTTCAGTAGTATGCCAACGAATTTTGCGTAGCTCTTACCGTTTCCGAGCTACAAGGGGCCAAAGGGGCCGCAATTGCAAATTTTCTAAATATGTGAAATCTTTTTTTAGCTCACCTGGCTATGCCAGGGTGAGCTTTTGCCATCACTTTGCGTCCGTCGTCCGTCCATCCATTCGTAAACTTTTCATTCAAAGATCTTCTCCTCTGAAACCACTGGGCCAATTGAAACCAAACTTGGCCACAATAGTCCTTGGGTGGTCCCCTTTAAAAATTGTGTCGCTCAGGTCTGTACTTCATCCAAGATGGCCACCAGCTGGGACCAAAATTTAACATTGGACCCTATGGAAAAAAAACGTTTCAAATTCTTTTTCTTTGAAACTACTGGGCCAGTTGGAACCAAACTTGGCCACAATAGTCCTTGGGTGGTCCCTTACAAAAAAGGTGTTTTTTAGGTCCGCTCGATTTCCAAGATGGCCGCCAGCGGGAAACATAGTTTTAACATTGGACCCTATGGGAAAACACTTTCAAAGATCTTCTTCTCTGAAACTACTGAGCCAATTGGAACCAGACTTGGCCACAATAGTCCTTGGGTGGTCCCTTACAAAAAAGGTGTTTTTTAGGTCCGCGTTATTTCCAAGATGGCCTCCAGCGGGAAACATAGTTTTATCATTGGACCCTATGGGAAAACATTTTCAAAGATCTTCTCCTCTGAAACTACTGAGCCAATTGGAACCAATCTTGGCCACAATAGTCCTTGGGTGGTCTCTTACAAAAAAGGTGTTTTTTAGGTCCGCGTGATTTCCAAGATGGCCACCAGTGGGAAACATAGTTTTATCATTGGACCATATGGGAAAACATTGTCAAAGATCTTCTTCTCTGAAACTACTGAGCCAATTGGAACCAAACTTGGCCACAATAGTCCTTGGGTGGTCCCTTACAAAAAAGGTGTTTTTTAGGTCAGCGTGATTTCCAAGATGGCCGCCAGCGGGAAACATAGTTTTATCATTGGACCCTATGGGAAAACATTTTCAAAGATCTTCTCCTCTGAAACTACTGAGCCAATTGGTACCAAACTTGGTCACAATAGTTTTTGGGTGGTCCCTTACAAAAAAGGTGTTTTTCAGGGTCGCACTACATTCAACATGGCTGCCAGCGGGGGATATATTTTTAACATTGGACCCTTAGTATGGGAAAACACATTCAAATATCTTCTCCTCTGAAACTACTGGGCCAGTTGAAACCAAACTTGGCCACAATAGTCCATAGGTGGTCCTTTGCAAAAAATGTGTTTTTCAGGGCAGCGAGATATTCAAGATGACCGCCAGCCCAGGGGAAAACATAGTTTTAACATTGGACACTATGGGAAAACACATTCAAAGATCTTCTCCTCTGAATGTACTGAGCCAATTGGAACAAAACTTGGCCGCAATGGTCATTGAGTGGTCCCTTGCAAAAAAATGTTTTTCAGGTCAGCGCGATATCCAATATGGCAGCCAGCGGGGAACTTAGTGTTTCCCATGGGGTCCAATGATAAACTAACAGAGGTCTACTCCGCTTTAACTAATTAGGGATATTGGATATATAGTTTAATTATATATAAAGGCTCTTTAACATAAAATGTCTATGTTAATCAAGGGCCAGGTGAGCGATACAGGCTCTTGAGAGCCTCTTGTTTTTCATCGGATTTCAATAGGATTTTTTTCTTTGGATTCCTCTTGATGTAAGTTGTCAGTAGTATGCCAGCAGATTTTGCGTAGCTGTTACCTTTTTCGAGCTACAAGGGGTCAAAGGGGCCAAAATTGTAATTTTTCAAAATAATTGAAATCCTCATTATTCATCCGATTTTGATCAGATTTTTAGTTCGCCTCAACGAAGTTGAGGGGAACTATCGGAGTAACCCTGGCGTCCGCGTCCTCGTCTGCGTCTTCGTCTGCGTCTTCGTCTGCGTCTGCATTTGGGTATATATCTTAGTAACTAAGCTGTGTAGGATCATCAAGCTTTGCATGCAGGTGCATCTTGGGTTAACACACAGAATCCCAGAAAATTAGGTCTCTCTGACCTATATTTTCTGCTTGGATGGCTTGCATTCAAATTTACATTTGAGTTCATATCTCAGTTACTATACATAGTACGATAATCTAACTGTGCATACGCTTGCATCTCTGATGGTAGGTCAGCATCCTGGCAAAATTAGGTCACTGACCTATATTTTCCGCTTGACTTACTTACATTCAAGTTTTCGTCAGTTCAGATCTCGGTCACTGTACATGGTAGTATCATCTAACCTTGCACATGCATGCGTCTCTGATGGTAGGTCAGCATCTGGGCAAAATTAGGTCACTTTGACCTGCATTTACTGCTTGAGTGACTTATATTCAAGTTTATGTCCCAGTTCAGATCTCAGTCACTATACATATTAGTATCATCTAACCTTACACATGCATTGATCTCTGATGGTAGGTCAGCATCCAGGCAAAATTAGGTCACTTTGACCTACATTTTCCACTTGACTGGCTTACATTTTGTACATCCGAGTTTACATGCGAGTTGATATCTCAGTGTCTGTACTGTACATAGTATGATCATCTAACCTTGCACATGCATGCATCTCTGATGGTATGTCAGCATCCAGGCAAAATTGGGTCACTTTGACCTACATTTTCCACTTTAGTGACTTGCATTCAATATATATCAGGGATCAGATCTCAGGTACTGTACATGGTAGGATCATCTTGCATGTGCATGTGAATGCATCTGTGATGGTAGCTCAGCATTCAGACAAAATTAGGTCACTTAAACATTTTTAAACCTACATTTTACGCATGAATGACTTATATTGATGTATACATCCGAGTTCATAGCTCAGTAACTGTACATTGTTGGTTCAGGTGACCTTGCATTTGCATGCAATTTTGATATTATGTCGGCAACCAGGCAAAATTTTGTTGCTGTGACAATGTGCCATAAGGAGGCGAACTTTGTTACCGTTGATTACCTATGTTTTTCATTGGATTCTTCTTGATATAAGCTTTCAGTAGTAAGTCAACAAATTTGGTACACGTGTATAACATTTCCTGTTTCCGAGCTAAAGGGGCAAAGGGGCCAAAATTGCTACTGATTCAAGCTCTTTATTGTGTTCATTTAATTACTGTATCAAGCTCTTTACTGTGTCCTCATTCATTTTGAATTACGCTTGTTCAAATTTCAGTATTTGACATGCTGCGGTCATATCATGCTGCGCTCGGCGTAGCTCTTTATTCTCAGATATTTTCCTAGACTATCATAATAAAAAAATCAAACTGACATATTTTGAAAGAAACAGCCAAATGCAAGACCATTGGAAAAACACAAAATATTTGTACTAATACTGCATCATCTTTTTTAGCTCACCTGGCCTAAAAGGCCAAGTGAGCTTTTGCCATCACTTTGCGTCCGTCGTCCGTCCATACATCAACAATTTCAAAAATCTTCTCCTCTGAAACTGTGGGGCGAATTGTAACCAAACTTGGCCTGAATCATCTGTAGGGTATGCAGTCTCAATTTGTGTTTGATTAGTCCGAAGATCAAACAACAAGGCTGCTGTTACTAAAATAGAACATATGGGTAAATTGCTGTATTTTGCAAATAACTTGAAAACTGTTACAGATATAAAAAAATCTGACGAAATAAAAATGATCAGCATGGCAAGATCTACCTGCCCTGCAATTTTGAAGAAAATCCAACTACCCGTCTTGGAGTTATTGTCCTTTTTCCGTAAAATTTTCTAAATTTTACTTATTTTTATTTTTTATTTGAAAAACTATAACAGATATAGGTCAACTTCAAATTGCAAAAATGTTCAGCATATCAAGATCTACATGTACCCACCCTGAAATTTTGAAGAAAATCCAAAAAACTCTTGTAGGAGTAATTGCCCTTTTGTCTCGCCTGGCGAATGTCTAGAAAGCGAGACAAAGCTAGCATAGATTCCGTCGTCGTCGGTGTCGGCGTCGTTAACATTTGGTTAACCCAAATGTTAAACTTTTTTTGAATTTCAATAACTTTCTCAAATCATATTCAATATTAATGAAATTTTGACATAATGTTCTGTACAACCTTATTATTGTTTCACAAGTTTATTTTTTGAAAAAAAAGTATTTCCAATTTTTCCGTATTTTTCCATTAGTTGGACTTAGTTTTTTTTCCATGAAATATTTTTGTTTGCACCATATCTCAGCAACTACATGCCATAGACTGATGATTATTGGTAAGTGGTTACATCTTTAGTAGTGACCAACATCCATACCAGAATTATGTCACCTTGACCTATATTTTCCGCTTCAATGAATTTAGCTAAATTTTCTATTTAGGTCCATATATCAACAATTTTTAAACAAAATTGTGAATAAGGACTTTAGTTTTGATGTAGAATTGTTGCATATAGTCCATAGATAAACAATAAGCTTTCAGAATTTTATTCCGGTTCCAACTTTGATAAATTTCCTGAAAATGTCCAAGACTAACAATTTTTGAAATTTTTGCATATAATCAAATATCTTGGCCATTTCTTCATACAAGACTTAAGAATGTAAAAATATTCAAAAATTGTGTATTCGAATTTTGGTAGATTTCCTGAAACTGTCAAAGACCAGTAGTTTCTTGGAATTCTACTTATCCAGTACATCTTAAGGTAGATAGACAGTAATATTCATATCCATGAGATTTTGTTGTAAGTCGGCACAATTGAAGAATCAATCCTACTTACCAAAAATATACAATAAAAAGTATGGGTCACCATGCTTGTTTTTTCTAGAATTTAGATCAAAGTTTGCTCATTTTCAGCAATTTTTTCACCGAAGTTTACAAAGAATGCACGGGGAAAATATGGAAAGGCAATTTTTTGCTTAATAGAAATGAACTTTTTATCCATGAGAATTTGATGTATTTTTGTGAACAGATAGTTTATGATGTAATTTATTGGTTACAATTAAAAAATGAATATGTCACCATGCTTTTAACGGAGATATTTTACAAAGTTTCCGGATGAAACATTATTTTCGGGAAAAGGGAGTTAATTCGCGGCAAAGTAAACGAAATATGACGTTTCACATTTGTCATTCAATTGTGACGTCACCATGGTCACAAAGAAAAAGCCGTCAAATTACTGTTCCGGCCCGAAAATCAAACCTACCCCATACCCGACTCTTTTTTTTTTCTAATGCGCAATTGCATTGCGCAGCGCAACAGTGTCTATCTACCTTAATACAGACGAAATTAGAGTGATAGTGGAGTGAGCAGGCGAGACACTAAGTTCCACGGAACCTTAACAAATTATTTCACAGAATTTTCAAACTTTTTATATTTTTCGTCTTTTATTTCCAAAACTATAAGCAGGGATGCAAATTACCAAAGCCCAAGGCCCCTAAATTTTGACCTGGGCTACTAAAATTTTAAAACCAGTAGCCCAGGTTGCTACTGAAATATCCTCAAATTTGTGTTGACAACATAGTGCTGGGCTAGTGAAATATTGGCTGGGCTACTGAATTTTGTTTGGCAGGGGCCCAGGTTGGCTACTTTGCCAATATTGCGAATTTTCGTCCCTGATAAGGTTAAGTGTAAATTGATAAAATGTTTTCCATGCTGTGGTGACTTCTAAGTTGGTGTTGAAAATTGTTGGTGGACCGCCATTTTCAAAATGGCTGCCAAAAAAGGCGGGAAACTTCAACATTGTCCGATTTCAATGGAATTTGGTTTCCAAATAGATTGATGTTGCGACTTCAAAACCACGGTTGAAAATTGTTTGTTGCAGCCATTTTCAAAATGGCCAAAAAAGGCGGGAAAATTCAACATTGTCCGATTTCAGTGAAATTTTGTTTCCAAAAAGATATTGATGTCGCAACTTCAAAACTAGTGTTCAAAATTGTTCGTTGACCACCATTTTCAAAATGGCCGCCAAAAAGGCGGGAAATTCAACATTGTCTGATTTCAATGAAATTTGGTTTCCAAATAGGTATTGATGTCGCAACTTCAAAACTGATGTTGAAAATTGTTCTTTGACTGCCATTTTCAAAATGGTCACCAAAAAAGGCGGGAAAATTCAACATTGTCCGATTTCAATGAAATTTGGTTCCCAAATAGATTTTGATGTCGCTACTTCAAAACCGGTGTTGAAAATTATTCGTTGACCGCCATTTACAAAATGACATCTCGACTTCAAAAGTGGTGTCCAAAAAAAAGCTTAACAAAGAAATATAGTAAAACATGATCAGACTTTAAATACAGTTCAACATATTGGTGGTGTTCGAGCTAGACCAAAGTTTGAGAGACTGAAGATCAACTATATAACTTACAATGTTACCTTGATTGTGGAAACTAAAAGCCAGGTGAGCGATACAGGCTCCTGGGAGCCTCTATTTTATTGCAAAATTCAGCTAAATAAAGGTGAAGTTCCAATTTTAATGACCTATGAAATAGAATTTTCCAGACACCATGGCTAATTTTCCTGATAACTTCAATGTATAAGCTATCAGATCATGCGATTAATTACTCATGTTCGCGGTGAAAATTTCAATGTTCGCTACTGTTGAAATCCCAAGGGTCATATGGATAATTAGTACTTAATCAGGTGATTTTTTGGATAATAGTTACTTAAACCAGTGATTTTCATACTAAATCTTACAAACATTAATAAAACCATTAAATGTTATTCAATGAAGACAAATTTGGGTTTATAGTTTCACCTAGGAATATTCTTTAATTTTGCACAAGAGGACTTGCAGATATTTCAATCGCTTTTTTGGTAGTAAGTTTCAGTCAATTGTATAGGTGATTCTAACTAAAAATGATCATGAAGAAAGACAACTCTTATTTTACTAAAGTGTTACAAAATGTATACTTAAACAAGATTTTGAAAATCACTTATTCAAGTAATGCCCCTGACTATAAGAACACATATATATATATTCCTCAACACTATTCTTATCTCATACCTGTGGTAGTAGGACATTTCAGCCATAGTGTAACCTCAGACTTGGTTGTTTTGGACTTTAATGTTTCGACTAATACTACATGACTACATCTCTCACATGCCTGTGTCAAAGTGACATGTAGTTTTGCAGTTTGCTATTATTTCAATTAAGAATTGAATGCATTATTTTGAAGTTTCATTGGGGTATGAAAGTGTTGACCGAAGCACATTTTCATGTTGAAAATGTGCGCCGGGTCAACACTTTCATAATCCCTATGAAACTTCAAAATAATGCATTCAATTCTTATAATTACATTTTGAAACCAAATCATAAAAACAAATTTATTAAAAAGATAGTTCATCATGTACAATGGGATTCTTTTTTTACTAATTCATCCACCACATGGTCGTATGATCAAATGTGTTTCATGGGAATTGCAACTTCACATTGATATGCCACGTGAGCAATGTTCACCTATCAGATTAATGGAATTCAAATGAATATTCATTAAATGTAATTATTTGGATAATAATGTTATTAATTTTTGTGTCATTGGATTTTGTTTTATCCTTGCTACCCTATGGCAAAGACCTATAAAACCAGTGGTTGTCAACTCGATGAATTATCGGGAAAATCATGCAGCCATTGACATGATTGAGACTTCGCTAACAATGTCCCATTTGGGAGTGTTTTCCCAACCTTTTATACATCTATATGAAGTATGACAGGATTAAACATTGTTTTTGTTTTATTTTGTAAATAAAAATCTGGTACTTTACAGTGCAACACAGGTAAGGGAGAAGTGTTCAATCAGTCACACAAAAGCTATCCCAAAAAGAGGGCCATCTAGTGTTTATTGAGGATGCTACATTCAGCATATAATGAGCAACCTCAGTGTGATTAACAGTGGGTGGTTTTTTGTATTCATTCTATTGTAACAATAAATCTGTGATTGTGGACAGAGAAGACAACATTTTCTCCTCAACAAAACTGTAAGAATCAGGCCTGCCAACTTTTGAAAATTGCCATGGGGGTTTTGCTGCATGTCAAATAAGGAAACTCCTTATAAGGCCCTATCAAATTTATTTGTAGATTCTCATTCACCTGTAACAAAAAATCTGGGGCGGGTGGGAGGGTTTTATTTTATATTTTTTACTGATTTTCACAAAAATTCATAGGAATTTAACGACAATTTCAGAATATTTGAAAAAAAAAAATTGAGCTTAGAAAAAATGGGGTGGGTGGGGATGAGAATCTATTAATTAATTTGATGTGGCCTAACTTGGCTGTAAGGGGTCTTATGGTATGCTTTTGTTGTTTATAGTGTTCTTATGTGTTTCATCATTACATTTAACTCTTCCTTAGTTGTTTAATTGTCTTCAAATGTCTTTTATTTGGAATTTCAACTTTTGATTTTTAGAGCCTCTATGGGGGTTTTCCCTCAAAAACCCCCAGAAAGTTGGAAGGTTGGCAGGCCTGTAGAATATTGAAATAATCTTACCTGGAATGGAAATTATGACTCCTTTGTTTTGACAGTGGCTTCAAATTGTTTTCAATTTGCTATTTTAATTTGTTTGTTTGAAGATTTAATCATGTGATTCATATTTTTAGTCAGAACATACTTTAGTCTTCTCATAGTAATTTTTAGCTTTTGATACATTTCTTTGAAAGGTAAAAATTACCACGAAAAAGTCTTAAGCACGTTCTGTGAGGCTCAAACAAACCAAATGGTGAAATGAGAGCAATTTGAATCACTGTCAGAAAGAAGGTGTCATAACTTCCATATCAGGTAATTTTTATTTCAATATTTTAATGAATTTGTGGAGGAAAACATGTCCTTTTTTAGCTCACCTGGCTAAAGCCAGGGTGAGCTTTTGCCATCACTTGGCGTCCGTCGTCCGTCGTCCGTCCGTCCGTCCGTCCGTCCGTCGTAAACTTTTCTTCAAAAATCTTCTCCTCTGAAACTACTGGGCCAAATGAAACCAAACTTGGCCTGGATCATCACCAGGGTATGTAGTTTAAAAAATGTGTTCGGTTAGTCCGAGGACCAAACAACATGGCCGCTGTTACTAAAAATAGAAGGTAGGGGTAGATTGCTGTTTTTGGCAAATAACTCAAAAACCGTAGCAGATATCAAAAATCTGACAAGGGTAAAAATGATCAGAATGACAAGATCTACCCGCCGTGCAATTTTGAAGAAAATCCGATGACCCATGTTGGAATTATTGCCCCTTTTCCGTAAAATTTTCAAAATTTTAATATTTTTAATTTTTTATTAGGAAAACTATAACAGATAGAAGCCAA
>MJUU01050268.1:31824-51462 GCA_002080025.1 Modiolus philippinarum
AAAAAAGGCAGAAAAAAAACAAAGACACAACATGGGTACAGCACAGAAAAGAAAAATGAAGACACTCACACACAAAGATGAACAACACGGACCCAATATAAAACCATGGGTGAAATTGAATTCTGGTGAACACGTATTTCAATAATGACTAAACTTTGATTTGAATTATCCTCAATTTCTATTTTGTACAGATATATTTTTATATTATCTAAACTGCCATATTGAACTGTGTCGTTGCTTGAGTGAAATTGGTAACGTTAGTTTGGTAAGATTGGTTCATTTTAATTTGGAGTTAACTTTCCTGAAATTCTGTGTTTTGAAAAAAAAATCTTTTTCAAAAAATTGATATCCTCCAATCATGATATGTTGACTTCTGTAACAAAATATTAATAACTTTTTACCGTCGTGTTTCTAATTATAATTGATCTTATGATCCTGCCCCAATGCGTTAGCTTCAATCCTTTGTAAGTGTGTTTGTCATATTCTTTCTTAAATAGTTGTGGATAAATCTCATGCTGTGAGGGACCGCAAAGTATGCGAGGCTCTAATTCAACTATGCAGAATAGTCGTTGTAGAAAGAACGAATTTAAAGGGTAAGATCGTCATCGTAGAGAGGGACATTTTCATGGGATTAGAATTTCCTTCTTATTATTCAATGGCCCTTACAATTGTCTTTTTAAAATATATTTGACCCCTCGCCATACAAAAGTTCTCTATAATTTGCCTTTAAATCAGAAACATGGCAGATACGAACAACACAAGGAAAGGAAAGGCTTCAGACACGTTATGCCGACAAAACACGATCATCATAAATATAACATAAAAGACTCAAGCACTCAAAATGTGTTTATAAAAAACAACGAAAGTAACATCAGGTGATTAGAAAGAAACAAGAATTAATGCTCCGTTTACGACACCCATCGCGCTGTCATCTTGGAAAAATCAAATAAGTATTGTCAAATAGGGCAAGACGTGAAATTGAACAAACAGATGCATTTTTTTTTGATAAATGAAACATGTCCAGAAGACAAGCATGACAATCAGAAAAAAAAGTTGTAATCTAAAACAAATTTATGAGTTGTTCTATAAATAAAAAATATTACGTAATACTTATCGAGTCAAAAAGCTTTAATTTATGAAAAATAAAAAAAAATCATTACTAAAACTCAAACTCGATCTATAACTTACATCCCAGATTAATATACATGTACATCGGCGAACGAATACCGAAGCAAGAACGAAGAAAGGGGAAAGTCTAAAATCATAAATCCAATACCACGGCAATTCATAGCAACACTAATTGAGACAGTATGACAAAGACATAACAAACAAACAAAATGAACAAAAAAAGCCACAGATTAAGTGAGTATTTAAGTAGTTTAAAAATGTCTTTAAAATCGGTTGTGGGAGCATTCATGGAAGAACAAGAAAAACTACACGCATATGCCCTAAAACCTAAAAAATGCAAATATCCTAGATGGACTTCTTTTTCCCTACAGGATCACAGTTTAACTCTTTTCTATAATTTTTTTCATAATGAGTTGTGGACTAAAGGTGAGAAAATTCAAACAATTTTTTCAAAAAATCAAGAATGATTAAAAATCTATCAAACTAGATAAATTCGACCAAACAAATGTCGAAAGGAAAAGATGAAAGTGATTGATACAACATAATAACTGAAGTGAGGCGGAATATTTTTGTCATATCTATTTTTTGTTTTATATATATATGTAGTAACTGGTTATCGTTAATTTACCATAGCAACATAACTATGTTATCTGAAGTCCCTTCAAATATTTTGATTTTTATGTTGGTTCCTCATCAAAAGATCGCCGACAGCAAGATACTATAAAAAACATAAAAACCTATTGGAAATGCAATCTTCTCTTACACGTTTGGTCATATAAGATTGAGGTCTATTATAGAAGAAAATGGGACCCTTTAACCTTGAATTTATTTTGACTGTCTATGTCAGACATGGACCATGTGAGCTAAATAGGTGCTTGAGTGGCATGATTTCTTTTACAACATCAATTGTACTATCGAAAGGGAACAAAAAGTAGGATCATCACATTGTATTTAGAAGCTAATGGGTAATCGTTATTTTTTCATATTGAGTAACGCGTCACCGATAAACGAAAATTTGGCATCGTTAAATCTAAGATTTATCCCCAATTTATCTCGAAAATTTTAGAATACAATGTGGTTAACCCTTCTCTATTAGAAATCCAAAGGTTCTTACAATCAGCTTTAAAATTGCACATCATCATATTGCTTGCTATTTGTTCCACGTTAAATCTAGAAATTTCCCGTAAGACGCCATCTAATCAAGATCAGCGTTACAAAATTACATGTAAGTGCGTTAAATTGTCGATTGAAAAGACTTTATCTTGTATATACTATTTAATTCATTGAATTTGCACATTTTTCTTTACTTGTGGATGACTTTAGTATGTACTGTTGTACTGTTACTATCCTTTCAAGGCGTCCTCATAACTTTCTCCTGAAATGTACAAAATAATTAGGTATCAATATATGTATCCTTACCACTTTATTGTTACCCCTGTGATATTTTTTGTTTTCGATATAAATAATGGCAAAAACGTATATAACTTACAAAAAAACAACAAATCTTACACTTAGCATTATACATGTACACTTCTTTCGTGGTATTATGTAAGCATTTTGCTGTTGTTTTTTTTTTCCTTTGAGGCAAACCGACTTTAATTTGGAGAACATAATTGGATATTTTAGATACTTTAACTCTGAAAAGAGATCTGGTATAAACAGTCATTTCTTTGTTTTTTAACAAAAAACCGTGTATGAAATAATGAAATTTTTAAATTATTGATCTGTTTTCAAACTTGGTACTCCGCACAAAACTTGCACATTACTTAAAGTAGTTTAAGAGTTATGCACATTTAAACTTTTTACATTTACAAATTTAGGGATTTACAAGGCATAATTTGTTTTCAATATCCAAATAATCATTATATGAAAAGTCAGATCAACTATATATTCAAAAAAAAAATTGTGCCAATAAAAGAAGTAAAAAATAAAGAATGAATGAAATGATTGTGTAGAATGAAGGATGACATTTTGAACATTGCGATCTCTCATTCAGGTTTAATTTTCAAGTAGTTAACCCTAATTTGTTTACTCTAATATGTAACATTTTAAGTCATTAGATGCCCTTTAAACTTTCAATGAAATCATCGTTCAACTGTTCACATCTTTAAGATGTTCCCATCAAAATTTACAACTTATTTCCTTTTCAAGAATATTTTTATTTTGCAAGCATTAATTATCTTTAAATTTAGTTTTAATTTACATAGATAACACATGTTTGATATATTCACCATTCATATTGTTGATGTCTGCAACTCGCTTTTGCCTTTTCACAATTCCATCAGCAGGACCATCTAAAAAGGGAGATAAATGACTGTTTTAATTGTATCACTGCGTATTCAATTACAACTGGATGTAAAAGGTGACCGAAATGATCTTGAAATGATGTAAAAACTTTAAAAGATTGCATTAATGATTTATCACATGTGATATAAAGAACAAGGTTAAAGGCACTGTCACACTAGAACGTTCTAGCTAACGTGTGCCGACGTTCGAGAATTTTTGTAAGGACGTTAGCACATGCCGGGGAAATTGAAGAAATTCTCTTGTTGGAGGCATTCATATCGTCAGGCTTACGACCTACAACGCACGGAAAGCTTATCCGTAACTTAACTGCAACGCCCATAGAACGTGTAACAGCGTATGACAACGTCTCAAAGGCGTTTTACTAACGTACTTGACGTATAACAAACGCATCCATAACGGTCTCACAACTTCAGAAAACGTCTGAATAGCGCTTTTACAATCTTTCTTGTAAAAAAACATGTCAGTCTGATGCTGAAATAAAGCAGCTATTTACATTCCTTTGGAATTTTGTCTTGCTTTTTAATTACAAATAACTAAATACCGATTTACTGTAAATTTAAATTCTGCATATGCGCATTTCGACAACTTATGTCTCTTCAGTGCAGATAAAATCTAAACGTTTGGAAGACCATAAAATCAAATATGTTAAAAAAATTGAAAGAGAACAAATGCCCAATATGATCTAAAAGTAAAGCCAAAATCAGCTAAGGACAGAGCTTTGCATGAGGAAGATACTCCTTAGTTTTCAACAAAAGTTACAAAATTTTAGATATTGCAAGGTTCGAAATACAATCGGCTTTCGGGTCAGCATCGAAGTACTGACTACTGGGCTGATGAATACCCTCGGGGACTAACAGTCCACCAGCAGTGGTATCGACCCAGTGGTAACAAATAACTAAATACCGAACTTACTGTAAATTTAAATTCTGCATATGCGCAATTTGACAACTTATGTCTCTTCAGTGCAGATAAAATCTAAAGTTTGGAAGACCATAAAATCAAATATGTTAAAAAAAACTGATAGAGAACAAATGTCCAATATGATCTAAAATTAAAGCCAAAATCAGCTAAGGACAGAGCTTTGCATGAGGGAGATACTCCTTAGTTTTCAACAAAATTTACAAAATTTTAGATATTGCAAGGTTCGAAATACAACCGGCTTTAGGGTCAGCACGGAAGTACTGACTACTTTGCTGGTGAATACCCTCAGGGACTTACAGTCCACCAGCAGTGGTATCGACCCAGTGGTAACAAATAACTAAATACCGAAGTTACTGTAAATTTAAATTCTGCATATGCGCAATTCGACAACTTATGTTCTTCAGTGCAGATAAAATCTAAAAGTTTGGAAAACCATAAAATCAAATATGTTAAAAAACTGATAGAGAACAAATGTCCAATATGATCTAAAATTAAAGCCAAAATCAGCTAAGGACACAGCTTTGCATGAGGGAGATACTCCTTCGTTTTCGACAAAATTTACAAAATTTTAGATATTGCAAGGTTCGAAATACAATCGGCTTTCGGGTCAGCACCGACGTACTGACTAACGGGCTGGTGAATACCTTCTGGGACTAACAGTCCACCAGCAGTGGCATCGACCCAATGGTAACAAATAACTAAATACCGAAGTTACTGCAAATTTAAATTCTGCATATGCACATTTCGACAACTTATGTCTCTTCAGTGCAGATGAAATCTAAACGTTTGGAAGACCATAAAATTAAATATGTTAAAAAAACTGATAGAGAACAAATGCCCAATATGATCTAAAAGTAAAGCTAAAATCAGCTAAGGACAGGGCTAAAAACATCGGATAATACGTTACTCCTTAGTTACAAGGACGCTCGGTTTGCGTTCTTTGTCCGTTTAAAACAACTATCGAAAAACCACTTCATATCGAACACATTGCGTGTATAATATACCTCTATAGCGTTCGTCTAACGTGTGCATAACTTATCAACAGCACGTTGGCGAAAGTCGTGAAATTTTGAGCTTTTTCCGACGCATCAAACGTTCAACAACGCACGCAAACGTAAGTCGTCGTGTTTGTAACGTATTGAGAACGTACCTCCAACTTATACAACGCACACCAGCATGTACGATTTTTTTTTCACACGTCGACACACGTTGCCGCTGTGCGTTGTAGTGTGACAGGGCCATAACATAGGATAGAAATTGGCTCTATATTTTAAAATCAGCTGTTAATAAATAACTACTTGAAATACTCGAGATATGATTAAATCTATGATTAATGCATTTACACCAAACCCTTTTAATATTCACGTACACAGAGGCTATACAAATAGCATGACATTTATGTTAACTAAATACGACCTTTAAATAGCAAGTCAACGCCATTAAGGAGCGTTTGCTGTTGAGTTGTTTCAGAACCTTCCCAGATTCGGGGGAGGGGACAGGAAACCAGTTTAACCCAGCATATTTTTGAAATACCTGTATCAAGTCAGAGCCAGTGTGGTTTTCGTTTTTTTTTCTATGTGGTGTACGTTTTTTCTGTTTAGTAAAATTTATTATTACTTTCAGGTATAAAAACCGACATTTACTCTCATATTGCATGGACAGTGTTCTAGAAAGCATTGACCACAACTTCCCGTTTAAACACTCCAATATGAAGTTTTTTAATGATAATAGTAACACGGAGAAACATTGGATGGCAGGGAAAGGGTAAACGTTATTTGTCTAAAACAATCCAAGCATAGGTTAACAATGGCAAAGTTCTACATCTACGAAGTTTTCATTGTGTTTATCGATTTCTAGATTGCTGCTGTAAACTTGGATCTATACTGGAAGGCTTATTTCAGTATAAATACTGATGACATTTTTAAGAGTAAAGATTTACTAGTATAAGTTAAAGCTACATTATTTTCTGTTATGTTATAATCGGTAAATCGGTAATCGGTAAATAACAATATTTTCATAATATACGAAATTTTTTTCGATTAATGAAGCCTATCACCTTTGCGTTTTGTGTTTGAGCTCCTCTTCGATCGTCAAAAAAAAATATAAAAAAAACATAAAAATTAAAAAAAACAAGAAAACGAACAATCTAGTGACAACGGCAACATCGGAAACACAGAGAAACAAGGACAACACATGAGTACGGGACATAAAGGAATATGAAGACACACATAAACATGAACAACATGGACCCAATAAAACCCTTATTTGAGATCAGGTGCGCCGGTTGAGTAAGCATCTCCTGCTTGTATAAGACAAGGAGTAGATGATAAAAGGCTGCACTCGACTTGTAATCGTAGGTGAGGAGGTATGTCGGTTACTTACCACAAGGCAGTGATTATCTACGGGGTACACTGGCTTCCTTCACCACTAAAATTGACTGCCGCGATATAGCTTAAATACTTATGAAACTGGCGTTAAGCGACATACAAAAAAAAAAAAAAAAAACAAAAAAACAAAAAAACAAAAAAAAAAACACTTACACAAACTTATCTTTTTTGCGTTTCGCAAGCCTACTTGGGAGGGATTTTTACAATTATCTAGAACTCAGATTTCATTACATATCAACACAATTGTTTTTGAGAAATAAACGAAATAATATCTACCGTCTGCTTCATTGATATTTTCAAATCGCTTTTGTCTCTTCATAATACCATCTGGAGCACCTGCAACTCAAATGTACGTTTTATTTAACTATATTGTAACATTATTGAAATGCCCGTGTACGTACACTGCTGTTTTTGGCACAACACTACAATCTCCATTGCATTTAGTTCAATCATTGCCAAGATGTATGTTTTTACAAGAAGATTGTAGTATTGTGTATAAATATGTAATTGTAAATGATAAAATGGGTTACTAGTATATGCTTTTGAAATTAAAGGAAAATCACAGTAACATACAAATAAACGTATCTGATATCACCATTGTTTGCATAACATGATAAAAAAGAATAAATTACAATGAAAGGATATGGAGTAAATGCACATGACACAAAATCTCTACGAATGCATTGTAGAACGGAGAAATGGAAACTGCATTGTAGAACCAAGAAATGGATGAACGCTTCCATTGTTGTTCTTCACCTTGAAGTAAGTCTTAGTGAATACAAGATGGACCCAAACACCAGTTGCTAGATGAGCAATGTGACATCCACGTCTTTTTATCGATGGACGCGTGATCGTTAACAAGCATAATTTAACTGGTAACGTGTTCCTACAATCACTGTCGTTTACAGACAATTACAACATACAGTCAAACACGGGGCACTCATAAAGTCGATTGTAAGGAAACTTGGCATTATAAAATAGTGAGATGTTACCATTCGTAACAGGTGCTCGGAATAACATTTGGCAATTAACAAGAAACGAAATGATAAAATAATGATAGTATATCTATATGAGAAATTCTCTCGAAATAAATTTACAACTAGTAGAAATAATAAAGAGAGCATATTCTAGTATTGAAATACTATTATTAAGGTAATTAAATTGTGTTTACTGAAAAAAATTTGATACAATGCAATGTTGGTGTTAGGATACAAATACAGTGCACTCTCGATATATTAGTAGAGCGGTGAGTATTGAAAACGTCGCTTAGTTTAAAAGTTTAAAGGACCCAAAAGCCTCATTGAATTTTATTGGTTCATATGAAAAGCTGTAATGTTAGCTAACAGAGGGCTATGTCGTCAACATTGAAAACTGGTCCAAACTGTACGAAATTTTGGGTCAAAAGCGGCACCTTGTAGAACTCCAATTTGGATCAAGTCAAAGTAAATGAATCGAAATCGTTCAAAATTTAATAAAAAGTCATTAAAAAATTTGTAATGCTTTAAAATAAAGATTACTTCGTAAAATTCCATGACGAAATATAGACATTTGGTAACAAAAATGGTGTCATTTGCATCGTTTTTATAATAATTGCCAAAAAAGATATTTTTAAGTGTGTAGTAATTTTTCCAGAAATTCTGTTGTTTTTGGGCAAAGCATGTAATCAAAACAATAATAAAAGCACGGCTATGATCACGTGAATATTTTATGTCGCATTAGCTATCAAAATAAATTGCAATCTCGGCTCAAAATTCCTAGATAATCACTTGCTATTTTTTCAAAATTATTGCCACATAGCTAGTTTTGTTGGAAATGCGTTTTAAGTTGTCAACCCCCCCCCCCTTTTTAAAGAAGAAATGTTATAAGCCAATCATATGACAATAAAGAAAACTTTTCATACTTAAATATGGAGATAGATTAATGTTAAATGGTAAAATCGAATACAATTAGATAAAAAAGTTTGAGTTGGAAATAGCATTTTTAAGAATATACAAGACATAATTTACCCACAAAATATGAAAACAAACCAAAACTTAACAGGTAAAACAACACAAACTCTTGAAATACACAATAAAATGAAACAATGAATAGTTAAACATAAAGATATTGTGAAAGTTATAAAGGTTAAAATCTGACTGACATTAATTTTACACTGAGCATATGAGCTATATGGAGATAGATTAAAATAAAAATTTAATAGGTACAATAATATATATGGAATAGAGACATTTAAAATGTTAAATATAGGGAATTGAGCCGACATTTAAAAGGTAAAATATAAGGAACAGAGACGGTGTCTAAAAGATAAAATCTAAGCTAAGGAATAGAGACGAAATTTAAGAAGTAAAATCGGGGAAATAGGGACGACATTTTAAAGGTAAAATCTAAGTAAAAGAGGCGACATATTAGGAACAGAGACGTCATCTAAAGGGTAACATATAAGGAATAAAGACGACATTTAAAAAGTAAACTATCAGGAACAGAGACGACGTTTAAAGGGTAAAATATAAGAAACAGTATCTATAAGGTAAAACATCTAGACAATGAATTTGAAAAGGAATATGAAAATCAAATGGATATTCTATCTTACATCTTGCCGATGAGATGCAAAAAAACTACATAATGTTGTATTTTTTAGGATGAATGAATTTAACAAAATTTTATGAAGATCAAACTTGTAGCTCCTGAGAAGTAACCAAAAAATGTAGACGTTAAACTGAAGTGCAACTGGCGGACAAACGAACGAACAGACCGAAAAACTATAGGCCACAACGTTTGTTGTTACGGAGTAAAAAATGCAAAAGTTTAATTCAAAACCGATAACAAATAAAAGGTAAAATATATAAAAGGTAAAATCTTATACAACATATAAAACGTAAAACACATGCAGACGTGAAATGCACTGAATGTTTAAAAGAGCTTCAGATATTACTGAGACGTACAGACAATGGTCTGGCTTCCACTCAAAAGATTATCATTCATATGAGACACTGGCATATTTTCATCCCAAAAGTGGTCAATCATTGGTTTCAGAACCAGAGCAAACTGTTTTTGTATTGTTTCAGGATTCACTACCTTGATATGAACATTAGTCTGAATAATATGCCCTGCTCTTTGCACACGCATGCAGATAAATATGCTCGATTTTCCTTCCATGAGCAAATTATCTCTGGAGAAAGTAGGGCGCAGTTTGTCATTTGAATAGCACATGCTCTAATTTATTGTCCTCAAAATTCCAACCATTGTCACTTGGTCCCGTTGTTTGGCTTAGCTACAAATGACAACGCCCAGACCCTGCTCTCCAACATAACAAGGAAGATATGCTTTCTAAAAGATGCTTTGCAAGGAGGCAGTTTTACAAGACTTTTGTCTTTACTTGTAGCAGTTTGAAGTTTTTACTGGTTTAAACTGTTGTTCGACTTCTTGAATCTGTCCTCTGTGTCATACAATACAGAAATTACCTTCCTTGAAGCATCAATGACACTGTCGACGTCATCTTCTGCCATAGAAACAAGATCTTGAAAACGGCTTGAATGACCTTTTGACAAGATTAAATAGGGACTTCTTTCCTATTAAAAAAGTGCACAAGTGGAGTCAATTCCCGTAAGTGCATGTAAAATAGGGTAAATTTTGACACCAATGGCCCAATATCATTCACAATGATGGAGTGTACTGGAATAAATCGGCGATTTTTTTTAATATTCCAAACCATCCCAGTCTGAATCCACATTTCTGTTGTGCTTTTTAGCTGAGGATAAAAACCGACCACTAAAATAAGCACATCTGTATCATCTCTATCCCTTAGCTTTTACCTCTTAAATGTCTTCTCTATTGTTAAGGTTATACCTTTTAGATACTATGAATCCTTTTGCATTTAAAGTCGCGATTCCACTGTATAGCTCATATGCCCATACATTAATGTCAGTCAGATTTTTACCTTTAACAATTTTAGACGTTCACAATATCATTATTTTTAAAATATTGCTTCATTTCATTGCGTATTTCAAAACTATTTGATGATTTACCTGTTAAATGTGGATTTGTCTTCATATTTTTTCAGTAAATTGTGTCTTTACTGTCCTTTAAGGTGTTTTTTCCAACTCAAAGTTGTCATCTATTTATGTTCGATTTTACCATTCTACATTAAATTTATCTCCCTTGTACCTTCGATATCTAAGTAAGAAAAGTTCTCTCCATTGTCATATGATGACATTATAACGTTTCTTCTGGAAAGAAATGGTATTTGACACTTAAAATGCATTTGTAACAAAACTACCTACTAGGCAATAATTTAGAAAAAAATAGTAAATGACAGTCTTCAGTTTTGGCACCGATATTTGAATTTATTTGGATAGCTTATGCAACAAAAACATTTAAGTATTCATAGCACTGCTTTTTATGATTGTTTTCATTTATGCTTAACCAAAAAACAACAGAATTTTTTGAAAAATTACTACACACTTAAAAATATCTTTTTTGGCGATTATTCTGAAAACGATGCACGTGACGCCATTTTTGTTACTAAATGTTATATCTAGTAATTGAATTTTACGCAGTAATCTTTATTTTAAAGCATTACAAACTTTTCAATGACTTTTTATTAAATTTTGAACGATTTTGATTCATTTACTTTGACTTCATCCAAATTGGAGTTCTACAAGGTGCCGCTTTTGACCCCAAATTTCGAACAATTTGGACCAGTTTTCAATGTTGACGACATAACCCTCTATTAGCTAACATTTGAACCTTTCATATGAGCAAATGAAATTCCATGAGGCTTTTAGGTCATTTAAACTTTATAAAATGCCGTCTTCGCCGCTTGCCTATATCTGTCCATTGGGACTAGGGGAAATTTTGGAGATATATTGAGGGATTTAAGTATATAGAAACTATATAACTTTTGGAAAAAAAGACAGTGGTGATAAGGGAGGGCCGCTATTTAAGAAGGGGAATGAACACTGTAAGTGGTTTTATCTGTTTCGAGACAAAATGCTGATTTACTGATTTTATTGGTGTAACACTTGTATTAAAGATTCAAAAACTAACTAACACAAACTTATCTTTTTTGCGTTTCTCAAGCCTACTTGGGAAGGATTTTCACAATTATCTAGATCTCAAATTTTATTACATATTAAAACAAATTGTTTTTGAGAAAAAAAAACGCAATAATATCTACCGTCTGCTTCATTGATAATTTCAAATCGCTTTTGTCTCTTCATAATACCATCTGGAGCACCTGCAACTAAAATGTACGTTTTATTTGACTATATTGTAACATTATTGAAATGCCCTTGTATGTACATTACTGTTTTTGGCACAACACTACAATCTCCATTGCATTTAATTCAATTATTGCCAAGATGTATGTTTTTGAAAAGAAGATTGTACAATGATTTACGAGTATTGTGTATAAATATGTACTTGTAAATGATAAAATGGGTTATATACTTTTGAAATTAAAGGAAAATCCCAGTAACATACAAATAAACATATCTGATATCACCATTGTTTGCATAACATGATAAAAAAGAATAAATTACGATGAAAGGATATGGAGTAAATGCACATGAAACAAAGTCTCTACGAATGCATTGTAGAACGAAGAAATGGAAACTGCATAGTAGAACCAAGAAATGGAAGCACGCTTTCATTGTTGTTCTTCACCTTGAAGTAAGTCTTGCTTATACCTCATAGTGAGTTCAAGATGGCCCCAAACACCAGTTTCTAGATGAACAATTTTTACCGATGGATGCGTGATCGTTAACAAGCATAAATCAACTGGTAACGTGATCCTACAATCACTGTCGTTTGCAGACAATTACAACATACAGTCAAACACGGGGCACTCATAAAGTCGATTGTAAGGAAACTTGGCATTATGAAATAGTAAGATGTTGCCATTCTAAACAGGTTGTCGGAATAACATTTGGAAATTACCAAGAAATGAAATGATAAAATAATGATAGTATATCTATATGAGAAATTCCCTCAAAATACATTTACAACCAGTAGAAATAATAAAGAGAGCATATTCTAGTATTGAAATACTATTATAAAGGTAATGAAATTGTGTTCACTGAAAACAATTTGATACAATGCAATGTTGGTGTTAGGATACAAATACAGTGCACTCTCGATATATCTGTCCATTGGGAATTTTTTGGCGATATATTGAGGGATTTAATCATATAGAAACTATATAACGTTTGAAAAAAAAACATTGGTGATAAGGGAGAGGCGGTGAGGGGGAATGAGCATTGTAAATCGTTTTATTTGTTTCGAGACAAAATGCTGATTTACTGATCTCACCCATGGTTTTTATTGGGTCCGTGTTGTTCATCTGTATGTGTGTCTTCATTTTTGTTTTTCGTCCCGTACGTAAGTGGTGTCCTTGTTCTTAGTGTGTTCGATGTTGCCATTGTCCATGGATTGTTCGTTCTTTTGATTGACGGTTCGGTTCTCACTTACTTAATTGGTGTAACACTTGTATTCAAGATTCATATCTTCCCGTATTTCAGAAGATTGATCTGCAGTCATTTTAAATCAGAATTTATAGAATGGCACAATTTTTAAGGGTTTATGATATATTTCATCGGATTCATGAAATATTTTTGAAAAAGTACCTAACGTTTCAACTAGACAAACTTTAACAAAATGAGTTCACTAAACCTACAAAAATTTTTTTTCGAACTTTGCTGTTTTTACATCAAGTCTCCTAACAATGAAAAATAATTTCTGACTTACAATAATGTTTTGAGATTTTGAATTAAGACATTCTGCGTTAAAGACCTAAACTCTTGTCCTTTTTACATTTGTTTTTTTTTATTTTAGAAATTTCCCCTTCTTCATTTTTGCATCAATATTCGTTTGTCAATAAATATGATACTTATTCTATTCAAGTGTCATATTTAAAAAAAAAATAAGATTTAAAAATCTTCATATAAATTCAGAATAAAAACGTCGTATCTTCATATAAGTTCAGAATAAAAACGTGGCATATAATACAGTGATGCAGAACATTGATTAATAGTGTTTGGCTGACCTACCTGTGTGAACAGCTAAATCATTAAAAAAGATAAAGGCAGCACAGAAAATGAAAATCCAAATTCGTTGCATGTTTATTGCTGAATGTGCTATTAACAGCTGATAGTTAGTCATCTCATCACTCAGTTTTATAAGGCAGGGTAAGCATGTATAACGTCATACATATTCAGTTAATTACTTCAAATGAATTTGCATGGAATTGATATTTTTGAAAGGAAACCGAAGTTAAAAGAATTTTTCTAAAAGAAACATCTGCTACGCATTACGCTTTTTTAGTAAACTAATGACGCAATAATTTCAGCTTTTCTGAAGTATGAATATGATCAAGATTAACAAAGTTATACGAGGGAATTTTTTCTTAAAAAATATAAAAAGACATGACTTGTTGTTAACTATAGAGACGCGTACTGTATATTGAACAAAAATATGAGGATATAAAGTTAATGTACATATATGGTTGAAACAAGCAATCATATAGAACATCGTTTTTATGTTTTTCTTCATCTTTAAGTCTCAATGGGGAAGGTAAAGGGGGTCTTCAACACGAAAGAACGTGCTTAGAAATTGCCGAAAACGAATCACGAGTGATAAAAATGGCCAATCACGAAACACGGAAAATTGATGATCGTAGTTCACCGAAAACTTGATCCTATCTAAAGTTTTTTTTTTTTACCTGAAAGCTCTTAAAATCAATGAAAATTTATGAAATTTTGCTCTGTGATACTTTTCGGTACATGTACCATTACAATTCTAATTGTAACAAGTCTCAATTTTTTATAGGAAAATGAACACGCAAAAAGTATAAAATATCCAAAACGAATCACGAGCTCAAAATATGGACAAAAACGGGGCACGTGGAATAATGCCGACACGAAAACACGAGGAATAAAAACACAAAACACGAATTTATAAAACGCTAGAAACGTTGCACGAAAATAACCCTTTACCAACCTCTTAAATGAAATCTTCAACAATGAACTTTGCACTAGTATAAGTTAAAATTCCTTATGTACGTTGAGGTAATAACAAATAATACCGAAATAGTTTGTGAAGAGCCAAAGTCAAAGAAGCAAAACAAATTAAAAAAGGGTGCAAAAAAAAAAAAAAAAAAAAAAACGCAAAAGTTTTCATCCGCCATGGTCAGGCATTTAAAATATCCACCAGGAGTTAAAAATTGCAACATAATCTTCCAGTCTCAACCAAAAGTCGGGTCTAAAATAAAAATGTATAGGTATTTTTACAAAATGTAATTGGTTCTATAATGTGCTTATAATAAAGGACACGTATGACATTTTCTGGTTATACATGTTATTTTGTAAATTTGAAAATTTAATAATACTATAGAAACTTATATACAGAGAGTAATTAAAAGATATAGACTGCCCAAGTGATAGCGACGTAAATGTACGCTGACACGTGGATAATAATGAACCGTATTTTCGATATATCAGTCCGTATTGCTATCACAAAAGTAGTCTATATCCTGATTTCTATCTATCTGTCTGTTTGCCTGTTTGTCCACAAAAACTTTAACATTGGGTATATCTTTTAAATGGTAAGTGGCTTTCATATTTTGCATGTGTTTTCCTTGTGGGAAGACCTTTCAAATGATGCCAAAATCTTTGACCTCGTGACCTTGACCTTGGCATGTGATGGACTTTTTGAAAAAAACTATAAACTTTAATATTGGATATATCTTTTGAATGGTAAGTGATATGGCTTACATATTTTGCATGTGCATTCATTGTGGCAAGACCTTTTAATTGATACCAGAATTTTGACCTTGTGACTTTTACCTTTGCATGTGAACAACTGGTTTCCACCGAAATTAAGATTAAATGTTTATTATTTCGGAGCACCTGATGTCACTTTTTTGTTTTTGTTTGTTTGAGAGAGAGTTATGACAGTTATTGCTTCAGTTTTTATACGCCAGTCGAAGGACGTAGGTATTATGGTATACCCTCCGTCTGCCCGTCCGTCCGTATGGCTGTCCGTCCGTCCGTCCTCGTCCGATAACTTTTTGGTTTCCGGAGATTTTTTCTGTAACCACTTGACATGTTGATTTCATATTATGTATATGAGTAAATCTAGGTGAGATACAGATCAAGTTCTTACTTGGTTTTAGGTGGTTGATTCTGTACTGAGTTATGGCCCTTTGTCTTAGTGAAATTTTGAAAAATATAGGTTTCTGTAACCGCTTGACATATTGATTTCATATTTAGTATATGAGTATATCTAGGTGAGATACAGATCAGGTTTGAATTTGGTTCCGGTCGATTGACTTTGTACAGAGTTATGGCCCTTTGACTTAGTGAAATTTTGAAAAAAAATATTACGTTTCCTAATTTTTCTTCTGTAAGAACTTGATATATTGATTTGATATTTGGTATATGAGTGTATATAGTTGAGATACAGATCAAGATTAAGTTTAGTCCTGATAGGTTGATTGTGTTGGGAGTAATGGCGCTTGAACTTGGTAATTTTTTGAAAAACATCAGTTTCCACCCCTTTTCTTTACATTGCGTTAATACTTTTTTTTGATATATAGTATACGAATTTACTGATTAAGTTTAAATTTGGTTCCTAATGAATGATTTGTGTGGTATTTTATGGCCCTTGGACTTAATATTTTTGCACCTTTCTATGCATTAACTTAACATATTAATTTGATATTTGTTAATTGTTACATTTTGGTAAAGCACATATTCTGTTTTATTTTTTTTTCAATCAAAACATTGTTGTGGTCCAACAATACCATAAAGTTTGAGTTGACAGTTGACGGGAGTATCATGCGCTCTTGGCGCAGCAGTTTATTCAAATAATGTTTCGGTTATACAGGCTAACAGAAAACACTGTGACCAATCGGATATGGTAAAGGCTAGTTTGTAACTACTTCCTGTTTGTAAGAAATTAAAAATATGCATAAAATTTATTTTGCATTCAAATTTTAACACATATGAATGTTCACTCAGACAAAGATGAGAAAATAATTTCATTTATTTGCTCGCAAACAATGTAATTACAGAAAAATCAAAATGAAAGTGTACATGCTTGGTACAAAGTAATCAGTAAACAGATTCTTATCAGGTACACTTTCACTTTTAGTTTGAAGCATTTCCCACACTTCTGAATATAAAAATGATCATATTTTACACTATATCAAATCTTAAACTAACCAGTATTATTATAATTAATTATAATATTTGGTAAAGGTGTTTTTGATATCCTTGTGATAACAGGAAGTACATACCAAACAACCGTTGCTGTCCTCGATTGGACACAGTGGAACAGTTATTTGAGAAAATTAATTTATATCCTTCGTATTTAAATCAGAGAATACATATAAATAGCACTTATAACCGTAAAATCCAAGTCTGTAAAGACTTTTTTTTCTTCTCAAAAATAGCAAATGTAATATAGATATGATAGTTTAGTTCGGTGTAATATGCGCACATAGGCGAATTTAAAGTCCTTGGCCTTTGAAGGTCCCGAAACAAAGTTCGCATATATGAAGGGTACAAGTTACCTTATTCTCAAAATAATGGGAATTCCCTTGACATTTCGCAGGGTCATATTACAGAACATAACTGATGTTGATTGTGCTAGATATATAAAATAACCAATTTTCTTTGATACGATGAATATAATGGAAGAGCCCACATGTGAGCAATTCTATATTTGGAGACAAAATTTCTTCTGTACTTTTTATCGTCAATTAACTAAATCATTTGAAAGCGCAATTGAAAGAACAAATTTTGAAAAATGAAAATCAATTTCAAGAAACTGGAAACTTAACTATTACTTAGTAAAAGAATTGGTACGATTCTTACCGCTTTTGTAGATGTTGATCACTAATAATACAATAAGGCGCTAATGGTACAAAAAAGGCGGGACCTTACATACTTTTTGGTGATATTTTTTTTCTGATTCGGACAGTAACATGTATAGAAATTATTTTCTAAACAGCATCAAGGAAACTCACACATATTACCGATAAATAATGTCCCCGCATATTGTTGCTTGTTGAATAGCAAAAAAAAAATTTACCTAAGAAAGCCAACAAAAGTAAGCGTGCAATATGAATTGATTTTCATAACGTCATTTACATAAATAATGGCCATTTAGCTTCACTATGCAATAATCGGGAAATATTGGGAACAGTATCCCTCATAGAATACATGTATATATTGCATTTGGAAGTTGGTGCAATATAAAATTCTATTGGGACAATATTATCCAATATTTATGCAACAAGGGCCCTAATGAAAATCAGACAGTTTCTAATTAGGTTACCCTTTTTTGAATAAAGAATTGACCTACTTAATTACAACCCTGGAATACAGTTTTTCTTATTTCCTCCATATCTTACGTGCAATGTTGCAATTCTTGGTGTAATATTGACAATAAAGCAAATCGAGTATTGTTAACTAGGGTATACTGATCCCCGTGATCCATAATTACGTGTGCTTTTTGTAGGATATATCGAGGTCCAAATCACACGGACATAGCAATAAGGTAAACTCAGATTTAATACTCTGTGTAAAGCTAATCCTTTTGTTAAACAAAAACACAGTGATCAGAAAATTCTAATCAGTGTGCACTTGCTGGACAAACGGATAAGCTAAACTCGGGTCATTGCATCCGAGGTTCAGCTGATTGCTATGAAGGGTATGCAAATGCCAAATGATAAATTTTTAACTACGCGTATCGAATTTTCAAAATGTGTAATTTTGATTTTATTAGCAATAATATAAGTAGTGAAACGTGTCACCCTAGACCACCTTTTTTCCATAGGGTCAATGTTAAATTTTTCATTAGTTTGTTGTGCACCCAACCGTGACTAATTAGCTCTTCATTTTCTTATGCTGTCGGTATCCATTTTCTTTGACATATCCGTAACCCTACTTCCAAGCGTCACGAATGTAGAGCACCGTGAGCGTAGCGAAATGGTGTGAGAGTGGTGGAACGCTTGGGGTGGGGCAACTCAGGTTCAGTCTTTCTTTTTGTCAGTCTAACCCATACATCTTACTATTGGTTTATCCTGCTTTAAGTTCTTTTCTTGTGTTGTATTTCAATTCAGTCATTTTTTATATTTTTTTGTCCAGTACTTCACTCTTTTCTATGTATTTTCTGTTCTTGTGTTTAACATATAACTTTAACCCAACCGTTGCATTGGTATCGATTAATTTTTTTGTGATACCCTTTACCCTTTGTCTTTTGTCTCAGTTATCTCCCTTTGTTTTGTCTACTCTCTAGTCCATGTTTTGTTTTGTCCTTACGTCACCCCTACTAGTATATCTTTTTTTTATTGTTATCCATTTTTATTGTTTTGTATAATTATTGATTTGTGGTGCATTTCCATTTATTGTTTCCTGTATCTATATACTTTTCATCCAATTAGGCAATAAATAATCAACTAAATTACATATATACATATTTTATTTTCCCCGTCATAAAGCAAACATGGGTCGGGGAGCCATCCACATGATGCCTTTACAATTAAAATCCATACGGCCTCGTGCTATAATCGTCCATGGCCACTCTTTTGTCAAATACGATTCTATAGTCTTTATCTTGATATACGGACAGTAGTTTCATATTATCTCGTATGATCCGGAAATTATCAGTCATGGTTTTCACATCGTTTCTGTTGTTTATCACCATGTTTTTAATCGTATCGAAGTTAATAATCAGGGCATTTTTGTAGTTCAGTGTTATTCCCTTCACTTTACATGCAGTTTCGGTTCCATCGTTGTCGGGTGTGGCAAATCTGTAGGCATAGTTTTTCGGTCCGCCAGTTACGAATTCCTTAATTCTATTCCCAGCTATCTCATCTGTCAGTTCTCCTAAG
>MJUU01050270.1:0-11101 GCA_002080025.1 Modiolus philippinarum
GAAACCAGGAAGGGGAGATAATTCGACTTTGACTTTTCATTGATTCCGCATTTATGGGTTACCTCGTAAGCGCAACTCCTCTTAAACCACACGAAGGATTTTGATGAAACTTTACACAAAGGAAGGACACTATATGGAGATGTGCATGAAGAAATATAATTATTGGCCAAAACCAGGAAGGGGAGATAATTGGACTTTGACTTTTCATTGATTCCCCATATATGGGTTACCTCGTAACCGCACTTCCTCTTAAAC
The DNA here is from genome assembly GCA_002080025.1 of Modiolus philippinarum. NCBI lineage: Eukaryota > Metazoa > Mollusca > Bivalvia > Mytilida > Modiolidae > Modiolus > Modiolus philippinarum. Next base: position 256 of record MJUU01050270.1, read on the forward strand.
CACTTGAAGGAATTAAATGAAACTTTACACAAAGTAAGAACACTATATGGAAATGTGCTTGAAGGAATATAATTATTGTCAGAAACCAGGAAGGGGAGATAATTCAACTTTGAGTTTTCATTGATTTCCCATGTATGGGTTACCTCTTAAGCACAACTCCTCTTAATCCTCTTGAAGGATTTGAATGAAACTTTAGACAAAGGAGGAACACTATGTGTAGATGTGTAAAATGTCAAATAGGCTGAAAAAGGCGAATTTTATATTTGTCTGATTTAGACAGAGTGTTTTCATTGGAACCCTTGGGAAAAGTTTTTTCTTGAAGATTATATCATTGTGTCCATACTTGTAATTGTGTCCACACTTGTACTGTGTCCGCACCTGTATTGTGTCCACACCAACTTAATTTTGCACTTACCATATTGATTCAGGGTTCAATAAGCGGGGGGTACCTTTGGCTGCCATTCGGCGACACCTCTTGTTTTAACTTAATTACCGTAATTAATTTGAAAGTGATAAAGATTGTTAAGACAGTCTGTTATTGATTTTATAAGCAAGAGGTACATTATCGGTTGATTGCTTCCTTTTGACATGTGTTCGCAGACAAGCTGAATAAATTACCTCTTTATTGATATACACCTTAATTACTAAACATCACAAATGCAGTGATTATATCTGGCAGAATGATTTTGACTAAATTTACTTAAATTGAAGAAAGCAATGTGTATTTTCTGCACAGCAATTGTGTATTTTCAATCAGCTGTTTTCCTCCGTTTGCTTAGTCTATAAATAGATTATGGATGGGGGTATCAATAAGGGTCATATACGTGTAAAAAATCACTTATACAGTTAGTGATTTTAAGATTGTAATAAAGATTGAAAAATAAAAAACAATTTCCTTATCAAAAGGAATTACCCACTGACTAAAAACTTCTGCCCAACCAATATAACACAAGTATAAAGAGCCAATCTGCCAGAAAACCATGCAAAACTGTCCGGATGTCACTTTTACCAAATGAGTTCATATTTGACACATTGGTGCACCTTTAAACACTGAATAATCACACTAAAAAGATTTTGAAAATATTGAACCATTTGGAGTTTACTAGCCGTCCTCTTTTAGGCCATACAAAATTAATTGATTGGTTCTCAGGCAATTTTTCATTTAAAATGATGAGGGAGGGAGGTGATTTTTTTTATCTTTTTATTTGCCAAAAAATAGATGAGGCAGCTTTTTACATTGTAAAAACCACCAAAAATGTAGTGAGGGAGGTGATTTTTTGTTTTTATTTTATTGAAATGGCAAAAAATAGGGTCAATGAGGGGCTTTTTTCAAGCCTCAAACTAGATGAGGGAGGGCCTGTGAACCAATAAATTATTTTTTTATGGCCTTAATACATAAATTTCCTAAAAAAATCAGCAAAAAATTGCCATTTTTGGCATATTTAGGTGTTTTTTATAAAACAAATATGGCAATAAAAATGAAATACCAAGAATTGTTTCTAGTAGTACCCAACTTTGAGTGTAAGAAATAATGAAATTTAAAAAGCTGCCTTTAAAGTGTGGGTATTATTAAACTGTTTCAATTTGACTTAATTCAGCCAAATGACTAAAATGCCAAAAAACGCTAATTTTGGCCATCTTTTAGAGCCAAAATACTTCAAGACCTATTTATTATTGTAAAACAAAATATATCACTGCAGAGTGCATTTATACATGTACAATTGAGGAAAATATCTAGCTCGGCAAATCATTTTTGGTGTCAAGTAGATGCCACAAAAAAAGTATTGTACCTTGAATGTTCAAAGTTTCTCAATATTGCCGTCAAAATTGCACTACCTGACATGTAATGAGAATTGGATTCATAAACTAAGATAACGACAGTTGGAATAGAACAATTCATGTTTTATTAAATATTTTGTCAAATTTATAATGCAGAATCATACATTTTTATCATAAAAATACAGGTATTCCTCAGAGCCGGAATAGTTGAAATTGAAAAATTATGTGAAAAAATCCATAACATTAGTTTTCAAATTAATAATTACAGATTAATTAGTTAAATGTTAAAAATTGTTGAACAAAACTATTCTCATTGACCATTTATGCAATTGTATTTATTAGAGGACAAATACTTAGTAGTAAGTTTTCCAGGGAAGACATGTGCCGCAAGCATTATAGAGCAAAAAATATTCTAAATTCTGTCAGACAAGAAGTGGACATGCAAAATCTCCCAGACTCTCTTACACATTATATTCCCCTATACTGATGTTCTATGTTGAGTTAGAGAAGACAGGTTTCTGTGGTTCCTGTAAAAAAAACATGACATAAATGTATATAATAAATCACTCCGTATCCTTCAATTTTTTCTATAAGTTCTGTCAAACAGGAAGTGGGCATGCAAGAGATCCATAACTCTATCAAACGGTATAGGTCTCCATACTGATACTTCATGATAAATTTCAGAAGAATTGGATTTGTGGTTTCTGAGAAAAATGTGACAGAAATTACTTTGTGACCCTGATCAGCAAAAAATTATCTAAATTCCGTCAAACAGGAAGTGGGCATGCAAGATCCACAACTCTATTACAAGATATAGGTCTAAATACTGATACTTCATATTGAATTGCAGAAGACTGGCATTCATGGTTCCTGATAAAATAAGGACAAAAATTTTCAAGTCGCAAAAAATATTCTTAGCTGCATAAAACAGGAATTGGGCATAAGAGAGATCCCAAACTCTGCTACACGGTATAGGTCCATAAACTGATACTCCATGCCAGATTGCAGAAGGCTAGAATACATGATTGTGTGAGATTTTTTGTGACACCGAAGACAATGACACATAGACGCAAGACTACAGATAGTCATCCCTTTATGTCACCACTGCATTAACAAAGGCAAAACAATAACCATCAAGCATTAGCTGAAAACTCTCAGAATGGAAAAATTTACAATTTTGGTTCAGAAGTTTGTACATGTAATAAATCTAATATTTTTCCAAAAAATGGGTTTATATTATCTATAGATCATGTCATGTCGTTTTTAGCTCACCTGGCCTAAAAGGCCATGTGAGCTTTTGCCATCGCTATGCGTCCGTCGTCCGTCGTCCGTCGTCCGTCCGTCTGTCTGTCTGTCTGTCAACAATTTCAAAAATCTTCTCCTCTGAAACCACTGAGTCAAATGTAAGNTTTTTTTTATGCACACATAAAAAACCTTATTGATATGAATACAGCACTAATGATATGCACCCACTTAAATGTACATGTCAAGAAAAGGGGGTTAGGCGAACCTTGTCAGCGCATGTTTTCTAAACGGCTACTTGGATTTTGATGAAATGTTACACAGTTGTAGTACACCATCTGAAGATGTGCATGAAGTAATATGGTTGCTGTCTGAAATTTCTAAGGGGAGATAATTCGTCTGTGAATATTTTCTGGAAAAAGGGGGAGGCGAACCTTGTCAGCGCATGTTCTCCCTAACGGCTACTTGGATTTTTGTGAAATGTTACAAAGTTGTAGTACACCATCTGGAAATGTGCGTGAAGTAATATGGTTGCTGCCCAAAATTTTTAAGGGGAGATAATTTGTCTTTGAATATTTTCTGGAAAAAGGGGGAGGCGAACCTTGTCAGCGCATGTTCATATAAACGGCTGCTTGGATTTTGATGAAATGTTACACAGTTGAAGTACACCATCTAAAGATGTGCATGAAGTAAAATGGTTGCTGCCCAAAATTTTTAAGGGGAGATAATGCGTCTTTTAATGTTTTCTGGAAAAAGATGGGAGGTGAACCTAGTCAGCGCATGTTCTCCTAACATCTGCTTAGATGTTGATGAAATGTTAAACAGTTGTAGTACACCGCCTGAAGATGAGCACCAATTAATATGGTTGCTGTCTGAAATTTTTAAGGGGAGATAATTCGTCTTTGAATATTTTCTGGAAAAAGGGGGAGGGGTGATCCTTGTCAGCCGATGTTCTCCTAAACCACTGCTTGGATTTTGATGAAATGTTGCACAATTTTAGTACGCCACCTGAAGATGTTGTCGTGCCGCCACAGTGCAGGTTATCTCCCTTGTAACTAATAGCGCAAATCTACACTGCAATGGCAACAGCATAAAACAAATTGTTTTGCAGGTTCCTTTACCAGGGCAACTCTCAGTAGTTGTGGACTCCCTGGTAGTATGATTTAAACTAAGAATTCGATAAAGTTCACACCCTGTTTATTAAAGTTCCATATATCTTTATATCAATCTCATAATTCAAGAACAACCATCTTACATTTGATGAATAATCAACAACTTCAATAACCTTTTTATGAATAATACAGTACACAGCTTCCCTAATCCCTAAATAAAAATAAAAATACCTAACCAACACCAGATTCGGTACAATATAAGCCTACACCGAGATTGGTGCACTATTAAAGTGAAAACCAAAAGACAACATTATGCTGCACCAAGTTCGGTACAATTCAGTGTAATTATAGTTCAATCCTATCAAGCACCAGATTTGGTGCAGTGACAACCTACTCCAAGTTTGGTGAAATATTAACCAAGTGACAATAAAAACTAAAACCAACATTATCCGGCACCAAGTTTACAACAACAAATTGTGGTGCAGGTGCACCAAGATGTAACATTGAACCAGATCTGGCATTCCAGATCTGGTGCAAACACCAAGTTGACCAACTATCTCTAAAAACTGACCAAATCTAGAATTTGTACAATTTTCTAAATAATTTCATGTCTAATGCAGACGAATTTCAATCTAATAATGAATTTAAAGAAAAATAAAACACTGTCAAGTCAACGAACTTTTAACTAGATTCTATTGAAAAACTGACGTTGCACCAGACGTGGTGTCATTCTAACCGTTGAACTAAACACTCAATCAGTGTTTCAGTCCAAATAAAATAAAATTAAATCATCAAACGCGAAATTACTGTTCTAATAATTACCATCGCGACTGCGGAATCAAGTTGAGCTTGAGACATTACTTCTTAAAAGAATTAAACTTTAGCTTCAGAAAAGCGTAAAAACACGACTTGACAGCAGAACTTCAATTCGTATAGTGGCGCCGAGTGACGTAAAAGCGTAACTGACGTCACATTATTTTTAACCAATCACAAAAATCCAAGGTCGATCTCCGGGCAAAAAGTAAAAATAAATGGAGATCGATGGCTGTGTACTGTCAATAAATCAATATTGCATCGATATTACATAATACCATGAAGTACCAAGGATATACAACAAATCCTTAATATTATAGGTAACCGAGCATTCCATAAATATTGTGTAACAATCATCTCTATTGATAAAAATAGCCCCAGAAGCGATAGGTTGTTAGTTCTAGCTTTTGACCCCGAAGTGCCGAAACAAGTGAAATAAATGTTATCCCAGTAACTGAAGCACAAATAGTGCATAAATATGCATCTGAAATGAACTCACTGCTATATTAGCATTCAAAAACATGTACAAAAGCCAATATAGACGGCAAATACACAACGTAAACAAATTTGCATATTATCGCTTCCGGTTCACATTCCATTGATTTACAGTAAACAAACATGTACTTTTAGCAGGTGTTTCCCGTTAACAGTCTTACTGATGATTATATTAACATTAAAAATCACTTAGATGTGGTATTAAAACATGGAATGACAATAAGTAAATATATTCTGATAAGTAATAAAAAAAAAAGTACGGAAAACGTGTACTTGAAGGAGGCCGGCACAACAATGTGCATGAAGTAATATGGTTGCTGCCTGAAATTTTGAACAGGAGATAATTTGTCTTATAATATTTTCAGGAAAAAAGGGGGAGGTATATCATTTTGTCCATACTTGTATTGTGTCCACATTTGTACTGTGTCCACAACTGTATGGTGTCCTCACACACTTAAATTTACACTTGCCATATTGATTCAGGGTTCAATTAGCGGGGGGTATACCTGGCTGCCATTCGGTGACAGCTCTAGTTTTGCATATTTTAGAGCTTCACTTGACCAAAAATGGCTCTTCTGTAGTGCAGGCGACACAAGTGTTCCATGGAACACCCATCAATTTTTTAACATTGGAGCCCGGTTTGAGAAAACTATCAACATCTTCTCTGAAACAGTACTATTCAAGCACATTTAACTAAATGAATATAAGAACATGGGTGCTAATGGAGAACATAGCTAAACATTAGACCCCATTGGTAATAAACATCATTTTTAGACACTCATGGCATAGAAGCATTTTGTCAGGTGAGCTATACAGGCTCAGTCTCTGATCCTCTAGTTAAATATTATTTGCAAATAATGATAAAACCAATCTAGGGGACTTATCCCATAGGAGAATAAGGTATTGCTCATTTAGCATGTAGATGGTCATGCAAGCTTGTATAGAAACTACATTCATAAGTACACAAGAACATCAATGTAAATGTGCTTTAGCATAGTACCTTATTTGAGTATATACATACATTTAAGTATCATTTAATTCTGTTACAATAGGCCTAAATATATGTCGTGAAAGCCTCTAACTGCAAATCTCCCTACTTGAGAAAAATTTTGGTAGGGAGATCTCCCTACTTGGGGCTTTCAAAGGTTGTCAGGTATGAATCTGACTTGGCAAACTGTGTATTTTGACAAATCAGCTGACAAATGTAAAAAAAAATGTTGAATTTTATTTCTTTTCGGTAATGTCATTTTATATCTCTCAAAAATATACTGACTAAAAGTTAAGATATTCATAAAAATTTCAGGAAAAAGGGAAAACAAAATTTCAGGAAAAATTGAAAACGAGTTCAATTGCATTAAGTAAAGTGAAAAGGGGGGAATGTTGTACACCTTATAAAATATGCAGTGCAGATATGTTGAATTAGTATTTTAATATGTTGAATGTCAATAAAAAGTCTCCAGGATTTCACTTGAAAAAAAAATGGTGAATTGCCTTGAAAATCGAGGCTATTGAATGCATCGGCTCTGCTTGGTACTATGATTGATGCAATCATGTTGTTCCAAGATTCTGAATATCTTCAAACTAAGAAACCATGTTTACCTGAACTTGTCTTCTGTAAAATTACTGCTGATATTATGCATAGTCCAAAGCTAATCAAGGATATGATTTTTGATGCATTTTGACCATAATGTTTCTTCATTACTTGACTACTAGTGCAGAAAACTGACTAAATATACCCTTCATTGCATTTTCTGTGATTTTAAGCTTTATATTGCTGGCAACATTCTGTTAGAATTAAAAGTCAAAGCATGCTTGAATATTCACTGTCATTATACCCAACACGAACAAAGTTCAGGGGGTATATAGGAATCACTCTGTCTGTCCGTCTGTCCCTCTGTCTGTCTGTGATAGCAAACAGTTTTTCATAACAGTTTTCTCAGAATTTACTCATCACTGCAACTTGAAATTTCGTATGCAAGTTGAACATGATGGTGTATACCGCAAGTAGCAATTTCAAGATTGCCGGACATCTACTTCCTGTTTACCGACTTAGTTAATTATCGAGATCTTTTGCAATTGTAGAAACTTTTTGAAACAGTTTTCTCAGTAACTATTCATCACTGCAAATTGAAATTTTGTATGCAAGTTTAGAATGATATCCTATACCGCAAGTATGGATTTCAGGATTGCTGGACATCTACTTCCTGTTTACCGACTTAGTTAATTTTTGAGATCTTTTGTCAATCATTGAAACTTTTCGTAAAAGTTTTCTCAGTAAGGCCAGACTTTTTTTATTAATTAATTTACAAAGCCGCCGACCCTATTTTCCCAAAAATGTAAATAAAAATAAAAGTGTTGGTTTTAAATTTTATTTTTATATTTTCCGCCGACCTATGATGTAACGATGTTCTAAAAATAAAATATTGGAAATCTTGTTTTATTTCTAAAATACCAGTAATTGTTCGTAATATTGTCAACTGTGACAAAAGAGAGCTCCCGATAGTACAATAGTGTTCTGAGTAGCAACGGAAGTGATAAGGATTATTTACACGTGATGCTGACGACGATTCGGCAAATCGACCTACTTTAAAGTATATTTTACAAGCATAATTAAAGACTCTCTCGATAGGAGTGCCATGAAATTGGTGAAACTTGACAAAGAAACGAGGGAGATCATCAACGAAGAAATATCTAAATATGATGTCATTGTCGGGTCCGTTTTATCTGGAGAACGTGAAGGGGAGGTTATAATATAACACTAACACAGGAGTCAGAAATTTTATCAATATATGACCACTAGTTCAAATACGAAGCCCCAAACAATGAAGTTTCACTAACGTACTCACTAAGTACGTGAAACTTTGTTGTTTGGGGCTTCGTATTTGAACTTGTGGTGATATATTGATAAAATTGCTGACTCCTGTGAACAGAAAGGCCTTTGCTAAGCCCCTTTCGGGCACTTCGCCAATTCAAATACCAGTTTATCCTTGTTTATTAAAGTGAATATTGTTGGAAGACAAAAGGCGAGAAAACTGGACCCTAACATTAATACTGGTACCACAGTTTTAGATGTCCTGAACTCCTGGTGAAGGCAAAACGAATTGCAGTTTTTATCCACCAGCCAGGTGTGAACATATTTCCTAAGCATAACATAATCATATTGTATTTTGATACCCCCTTCAAGACTTTGTGTTGCAATGATGATCCCTCAATGAATATTTAGTTGACCAAAATAGCACATTAGAGCCAGGCCAAAGTTGTTGTGGAACCATAGCTCTCATATTCCGTGTACTAATTTTTATGCCCCCGCGACGATAAGTCGGGGGCATATTGTTTTACCCTCGTCCGTCCGTCTGTCCGTCCGTCGGTCTTCCGTCCGTCCATCCGTCCGTCCGTCCGTCAGAGGGAGGTACATGGTTTGTCCACGCAACTCCTCCTACAGTTTTTATGCTAGAAAGTTTTTATTTTGCAGATCATTTGTACATATACTGAAGATGTGCATGTGATAAGGATTTTGATTTTGGTGCATTTTTATAAAAAATATACATCGTTGAACTTAGTCATTTTTGGTGATTTTTCATAGAGGGTACATAGTTTGTCCGCACAACTCCTCCTACAGTTTTAATGCTGGGAAGTTTTTATTTTGCAGATCATTTGTACCTATATTGAAGATGTGCATGTGGTAAGGATTTTCATTTTGGTTAATTTTTGTCAAAAATATACATTGTTGAACTTAGTCATTTTTTAGTGTATTTGTGATAAAGGGTACATACATAGTTTGTCCTCCCAACTCCTCCTACAGTTTTGATGCTAAGAAGTTTTTATTTTGCAGATCTTTCGTACCTATATTGAAGATGTGCATGTGGTAAGGATTTTTATTTTGGTGCATTTTTGTCAAAAATATACATTGTTGAACTTAGCCATTTTTAGGTGATTTTTCATAGAGGGTACATAGTTTGTCTGCGCAACTCCTCCTACAGTTTTAATGCTAGAAAGTTTTTATTTTGCTGATCATTTGTACCTATATTGAAGATGTGTATGTGGTTAGGATTTTCATTTTGGTTAATTTTTGTCAAAAATATACATTGTTGAACTTGGTCATTTTTTAGTGATTTTGTGATAGAGGGTATATAGTTTGTCCGCACAACTCCTCCTACAGTTTTGATGCTAGGAAGTTTTTATTTTGCAGATCTTTCGTACCTATATAAAAGATGTGCATGTGGTAATTATTTTGATTTCGGTTCATTTTTTTTTCAAGAATATACATTGCTCAAGTTATAATTTTTTTTGTGATTTAGTAATAAAGGGTACATACCGGTACTTTATCTGTGCAACCTAGAATAACATGTGTTTAGCGGGGCATCATAGGTGTCTTACAGACACAAATATTACTAGAAAATCCCAATTTGATTCAACCTTGCGCGGGGGCATGTCATCCTCTAGTTTATAATATAGTTGTGGATGGTCCATAAGAGCTACAGTTCCACAGCTAACGGGTACGATGAATTTAAAATGGGGTGCTATGATTAATGAATGAAACATTCCAGAACGTATTAGGAAATAAATGACTTTTTTTTATACCCCCGCGACGATAAGTCAGGGGCATATTGTTTTACCCTCGTCCGTCCGTCCGTCTTCCGTCCGTCCGTCTGTCCGAGTGGGGGTACATGGTTTGTCCGCGCAACTCCTCCTACAGTTTTTGTGCTAGAAATTTATTATTTTGCAGATCTTTCGTACCTATATTGAAGATGTGCATGTGATAAGGATTTTGATTTTGGTGTATTTTTGTCAAAAATATACATTGTTGAACTTAGCCATTTTTGGTGATTTTTCATAGAGGGTACATAGTTTGTCTGCGCAACTCCTCCTACAGTTTTAATGCTAGGAAGTTTTTATTTCGCAGATCATTTGTACCTATATTGAAGATGTGCATGTGGTTAGGATTTTTTTATTTTGGTTAATTTTTGTCAAAAATATACATTGTTGAACTTAGTCATTTTTTAGTGTATTTGTGATGGAGGGTGAATGGTTTGTCCATGCCACTTCTCCTACAGTTTTGATGCTAGGAAGTTTTTATTTTGCAGATCTTTCGTACCTATATTGAAGATGTGCATGTGGTAAGGATTTTGATTTTGGTGCATTTTTGTTAAAAATATACATTGTTGAACTTAGTCATTTTTGAGGTGATTTTTCATAGAGGGTACATAGTTTGTCCGCGCAACTCCTCCTACAGTTTTAATGCTAGGAAGTTTTTATTTTGCAGATCATTTGTATTTATATTGAAGATGTGCATGTGGTAAGGATTTTCATTTTGGTTAATTTTTGCCAAAAATATACACTGTTGAACTTTGTCATTTTTTAGTGATTTTGTGATACAGGGTATATAGTTTGTCCGCGCAACTCCT
>MJUU01050270.1:18515-41445 GCA_002080025.1 Modiolus philippinarum
AATGGAAGTTATTACAGAATTCAATAAATTCTCGGAGATCTTCGACTGTATCAATCCACTTCATATCAAAGTCATCAATGAAGCGGTACAATGATTTATATGGAGCAGCAGACACAAGTTGTTTTTCTAATTTACCCATGAAAATGTTGGCATATGACGGTGCCGTCTTTGTGCCCATGCTAGTACCATTGACTTGAAGATAATTGTCATTATTGAAAATGAAATTATTGTGCTTTAGAACTAGCGTCAGCAGCTTGACAAGGCACTCAGTAGATGGAGACTTGTCTTGTCTGGTGTGCCATACTTCTTCACATGCAGCAATTCCTTCGTCCTGTTGGATGTTTTTGTATAAAGATGAAACATCCATAGTAACGTATTTGGTGGTAACGGGTTAAGAGATTCCATTTTTTTTCAAATAATCTGTTGTATCTGGTAAGTGAGATGGTAATGATGATACAAATGGTCTTAAATGGAAGTCTTCAAACTCAGAAATTTTTTCGGCTGTGTGTCCATTTGCTGAAACAATAGGTCGTCCAGGTACCCCTTCTTTATGGAGTTTAGGTAGAAGATAGAATCCATCTGGAGTGCAGTCTTCGGGCATAAGTTACCGATATGTGTCGTCGTTTATGTCCCCTGATTCATTCATTTCAGATAAAAGAGCCCTTATTTCATCTGCAGTCTCTTGTGTTAGATCTGATGTCAATTTTTGATAGAAGTTGGTATTGGATAATTGACGAACTCCTCGAATATAGTCTTTGGTGTTCATAACTACAACTGCAGAACCTTTCTCAGCTGGTTTTATGACAATATCCTCCCTTCCGTTAGATCTTTCATAGCGGTACTTTCTTTTTAGAAAATATTTCGTGTTCTTCTATTTCCTAGATTTGTTGTTATCTCTGTTTTTATAAAGCTTTCTATGTGGTCGTTTTTGCTTTGAGGGGGTATCAAACATTTTATGATAATAATTTTCTGTAAATAAGACAAGGAAAATGATTTGAATTTTATTTTTTATAAAATATAAATATGCAACTTGAAAAATTCTTACAGCAAGAGCAAGGCTCTGTCCTCTCCTACAGTAGGTTGATATTCTTAAAGACCCTTCTGATATGTAATTTATGTCTTTCTTTTCTGTCTATTGTTTATTTTATTTCAGCTAAGGACTGAGCTTTGCATGGGGGGATACTCCTTAGATTCAACAAAATTTATAAAAATTAGATATTGTAAGGTTCCAAATACAATCGGCTTTCGGGTCAAGTGAATATATTTTAATGAAATACATGCTGCACATGTAATATTTGAATATAATGAAAAGCCAACATATAACATCATCGATGGAGGATCCGTATGAGTACGTCTTATCCGGCTAAGTGGTGCAGGATCAGAACATTTTATTTACTACTTCATTGTTCTCTATTCTATTCGTGCCATTTTCTGCAGATATTGTGAATTAAAAGTCAATGTCATTTTTAATGTCATTTTTTTTCTCTGTTGGGCAGTAGGGTTTTTTCACAAAAGGAGAGCGTGACATTAAAATATTTGGTTGCAGCATCAAATGATAAATGTAACCTCTTTTGCAGGTGCCCACAATCCCCCGTTCATGCCGAACTGCTGGAAAATTTATCAAGACGAATTTCTTTCCTTTCACATACTGTCGAAATCTGACAGATTTACCTTTCCATGTAAAGCATTTCGTATTTCTCCGTTAGCTTTTCATTTGTTATAAACTGATTCATATGACGGGGATTTACATATCTGCTTTTGTTAAATTATATAATGCACTTTATCATTAAGATATGAATTATATTACCCCGACCGTACGCGTACGCGGTCCGACCGTATACGTATGTTTAAAAATACACAAACAATCCGGACCGTACGCATATGGTCCGGAACATCTATATTTGTTGTTACTGAAATACAGCATGTACTTCAGATATGTTGGGATACATGTAGCTACTTGTTAAAGTGAACGAACCAATTTAAGACTTAACAAATAAATAAAATATACAATCTACACAATCATGAAATACAACTAAATTACTAATCTAAATTAAGTAACAGTGAATCAATTGTTAATGCATGTTTATGACTTTAATTATGAACTGTAACTTAAAAAAAATGTAGATTTTATTTTGTCATCGAGAATGGTGGTAAAATGACTGAATAATGGCGCCACGGATATTACTGAAATATTTATTAAATCAATAACCATCAAAATGAAGACCGTCTTTCAAAGGAACACGCGAGCAATTTTAAATTCCAGAAATTTTCCAATAGTGCATATTTGTAACTACATCTTTTATGAATCGGTTTCCATGTACTACTAGTTCGTGATATTTCTCCACTGGCACCTCTCTTGTTTTAGTCCTTTGGATCAGTTGTAGAATTGTAATCTGGTAAATATGGTAGCGATTTGCAAAGGCGCGAGATGATTTCTTCTGCCATTTCTATTTGAGTCAACTAAATACCGAAGTTACTGTGAATTAGTTTCTGCATATGCGCATTTCGACAAAACGATCCAAGATATTGCCCCCTACTTGCACAATTAAATGACCGGGTTGTACGTTTGCGACCTAATGCTCCCATATGCGACAATGAACATCACTTAAGATTTTTCCGCTATTTATGCCATACAACTGACTCTTAATATTGTTCAAGTTGAAATTCTGAAACACTTTATTGCTTTAGATATATCGTTTTATGTGTGATATATTCGAGCTGCCTATTAAGAGAATAAACATTGTGTATTGCTTTTGCACAAACAATTTCCGGTTTGATTTCACTTCAGTTTCCGGTATCCACTTTGTGATTATTTAATCGTGATGTTATCAACATAATGAGATCGAATGACCTACATCGGCAAGTTATTGTACAACGAAAGCATGATGTTCGAAACGTGTACAGAATCTGTTAATAACACAAAACATTAAAAAGCCAAACTTTTGTGTGAATTTGTTCCTTATTCCTTCAAGACTTAATTCTTTTGTCGAATAAACTTTTTATGTTTGTTTGCGATACTACACACATGAATTATGTAATGAACCATTCATATCAGAAGTCAAGCTAAAATCGACTGTGGCGATTCCAACTGTAGGTTCATTGTCACCCATGTGACAAAAAAATAGTCTATATAAGCTGAATCATTGCAACAATTGTATTATGTTAAACTGCTTTAAATGATCAAGACAATCCTTTGAAAATGGAGTACGTCAACTACTTGTGCATAAATTAATTATCTGTCGAGACTGCGTACTGACCAATAATACTAGCTATTAGTAGAGAGATCGAGTTGGCTCCCTTTGGCCATAAAATCTCTAATGCACAAATTCCATAACACAAACTGTAAACGATAATATAGGGTTTATCAGTTGTCCAGATAACTCGTACAGTTTTATATTGCTGGTCATTTGGCATATATCAAAGATGTGCATGGTATTTATGTCTCCCCCTCTTAAGGGGGAGGGGATATTGATTTTGTCTTTTCGGTCTCTCGTCCAGCAATCTGTCCGTCCGTCACAAAGTATGTGGACGTCCATTCATCTATCTTTTCCATGAGATATCGACCAAACTTCACAAGATTGTTGACCATCATGCCCAGTTGTGCTCATTGTCTGGTCGGATTGATCGACCAATTGTAAAGGAGTAATGCCCCTTTTAGACATGGAATTTGGATAAATTAAGTTTCCCATATGTTTCTTTTGGATTTCAACTGAATGTTGTAAAATTCAAATGCAATGGCAACATATTAAGACAAAATCAGCTCCAGAAAGATATGTATTTGTGAGAGACATTCGTTTTTGTATAAAAACACACTTCTAGTTGAATTTTGATTTTAGGTTAGTTATGAGAAAAAATATTCACCTTGGACTATTCTAAATGTATTGTTCAAATCTCTTGACATGAGGACTCCTCATAATTAATTCCAATGTCATGTTTTCAAATCTGAACTCCCGGAAAGAAATGTGAATTAGGAGTGAACTTGTCCAGAACGAAGAAACGCAAATGTAAACTCAACAATGTCATGTCAATCAATAATCTAACGTTTTTCGCAAGTCTATTATTTAATCTACAGTGTTGATGCTACGAAACTACGTTACGTGATCAATAAAGATAACCCAACCCAAATCTCCGCCGAGCCTTGACTTGAGATGTTTATTTGATCTAATCATAGAAGTTTAATTTCTAATATATATATTTTACGAAATGATATACCATATCAAAACATAGGTGTAACGTAATGTTTTAACCAATTACCTGTCTTGGTGGTAATTGTATATCTCCGTGATTATTCCCACATATACAAGGCGAGAAATCTTTCACTAAAAAATAATGACGCACGGACGGAAAAGGTGAAAACCATAATGCACCCGAATCACAATATAAATATTCGAAATCAAAAATGAACAAATACAAAAATACACCTTCGTGACGGAGTCGCGGAAAAACAAGTACTTCAAAACACTGTGGTTATGACCATTGATGGTAAATTTATGTTAACATCTTTAAACCAATTTCTTTTTCCCTTTCTGAAACAAATTGTTTGTCAGATTAAGTTTTCTTCCTATTTTACAGACTAGAAGCATAAAGACTACCACAACTACTTCCTAGCTCTACTTGTCCCCTACGAATTTATTAAAGAAATAAAATCGAGGATTGCCAATTATAAATTATGAGACATGAATCGTTGTCAGTTTATATGCATGTATCACACTTGCGTCATCACAAACTTTGTATAAATGTCGAATTATTAAGTTAAGAATCACAAACCAAAATAATAACAAATTTGTAAAAATGAAGGCGAATGTTACGGCCATAGTGGGTTTCAAAATTTTTTGAAAAAAAATCTGTTCATCTGTCATGTTTTCATTTGTTGTTGCATAAAGACACTTTTCCATTGGGGGTTTACTTGCACGTGTAATCTTAGAAACATATTGAGCAATTTTGTACACAAGTTTTTTTTTTGCACATTGAGTGGTATTTACCGGTGTTGTCTATTGATTGCATATGTCTTATGAAAGGTTCATTAGTCTTGTCCTTTAAGCCGAAGGCTTTTGGCAGTATTACACAGGCATTCCCATTTCAAAGCTATGAAGCTTTTCTATATGGTACGTTTTGGTGCATATGTGAACACCATGTTGTGCAATTTTCACATTGATTTGTCGTTTTAATCTGCATATTTTGCGAAGTTCACATGTAGAAATGTTCTTGTTTAGAATGCCCTTTACATTTTTATGTCATTTTGATCCAGATGTTTTCCATATGGTAAATGATTACTATTGAAAGTTGATAATTAGCTGCACAGACTTGTGGAACTTGTCTACATTCGTCGTGGTCATTCCCGAAATGTAGAAAACTGTGAATGGCCTTCTTTCCATTTTCTACAGACATGTTCTCAGATCAGGATAATTTCTTGATTTTCATATCATAAAGTCCACTCTAATACAGGCTGTCATGCTAATTGCTAATATTAGTAAAAAAATCTCTTTGTTACGAACAGTTAAATTGCTTGATAATTTTATATACCGAATATGCTTTTGGAAGGTTCGAAGTTTATCAGGAATCCCTAGTGGCAGGCACAGTACTTTTCTCGTAGCTTGAACCGCCGTGCGCGGTCCCGGCTGAAGAATAGGCCCGCAGCATCCTCTGAGCTTGGAGTATGAGCCATCCTAACAGAGGACCCCGAGGGAACCCCGGGATATAGAAATAGGACCCAGTATCTCCGGCTTGCGGGGTGTGACCCCTCCTAAACGGAGGCTGACCCCGAGGGTCCCGGGATATAGAAATTGGACCCATTCCGTGGTTGTGCGGGATTAATAAATACACAACCCATCTTTCGGATGGGATGTAAACTCAGGTCCACGTGTTGGAAGAAATGCCACGCTTCCTGCACGTTAAAGAACCCTTGTAGTAAGCTCTTTTTGGGGTGGTCCGTAGGTGATCGGCTACAAGGCTAAATTCCCCGCCCTTGACGATTTCACCCTACTTTTCCAGTGGCAGTCAGAATTTCCCGTCCCATGGCCATTTCAATACCCCAAAGTGATTATTTATCAACAAACTTGTTCTCGTCTTGATATAGCTGAAATATTGCTGAGTAGACGTTAAACAATATTAAATCAATCAATCAATCGTAGCTTGAATGTGCCTCGATTTTCTTGGGAAAGGACCAGTGGAGCTGCCAATTTACTGTAAAATTGGTAATTTTAAGTATGAAGTATATTGACAATTCATGCTTTTCAACTGCATTGTATTGTTGTGAAGTGAAATATTTTCTTTTTGTATATTGATGGAATGGTATTATATTTTAGACATAAATAACTAATAAGTATAAAATAAATAACGAAAACCGAAGTTACTGTGAAATTATTTTCTGCATATGTGCATTTCGAAAGTTAAATCTCTCTAGTGCAGATCAAATCTACATTTTGAAGACCATCAACTCAAAGATGTTTAAAAACTGAGAACGAATAACCTAATTGAATTAAATATAAAGCCAAAATCAGGTAAGGGCAGAGCTTTGCATGAAGGAGATACTTCTTAGTTTCAAACAAAATTTACAAAAATTTAGATATTGTAAGGTTCGAAATATGATGCCAAATATGTTTTGCCTTCATCTTAAGAATAACTAAATACCGAAGTAACTGTGAATTTAATTCCTGCATATGCACATTTCGACAACGAATGTCTCTTCAGTGCAGATATAATCTAAACATTTGGAAGGCCATATACTCAAAGATGTTTAAAAACTGATAGAGAACAAATAACCAATATCATCTAAATGTAAAGCCAAAATCAGCTAAGGACAGAGCTTTGCATGAGGGAGATACTCCTTAGTTTTCAACAATATTTATAAAATTTAGATATTGTAAGGTTTCAAATAGATCGGCTTTCGGGTCAGCACCGACTATTGGGCTGATTAATACCCTCGTGGAATAACAGTCCACCAGCAGAGGCATCGACCCAGTGGTAACAAATAACTAAATACCGAAGTTACTGTGAATTTAATTTCTGCATATGCGCATTTCGACAACTTATGTCTCTTCAGTGCAGATAAAATCTAAATATTTGTAAGGCCATATACTCAAAGATGTTTAAAAAAATTGATGGAGAACAAATAACAAATAAAAACCCTTTCCATATCCAAAGTGATTATTTATTAACAAACTTGTTCTCGTCTTGATATAGCTGAAATTTTGATCAGTAGACGTTAAACAATATTCAATCAATCAATCAATCTTTAAGAAATTTAAAAAGTTCATTGTTTAGACTGTGGTTCTCCCTTTATTTATTTCCTCTTAATCTTTTTGACGTTTTGCCTTTGCACATCCTTTTTTAGCTCACCTGGCCAAAGGCCATGTGAGCTTTTGCCATCACTCGGCGTCCGTCGTCCGTCCGTCCGTTAACTTTTATTCAAAGATCTTCTCCTCTGAAACTACTGGGCCAATATTAACCAAACTTGGCCTGAATCATCACCAGGGTATGCACTTTCAAGTATGTGATTTTTAAGCCCGTTGACCAAGCAACATAGCCGCTGTTACTAAAAATAGAACATAGGGTTGCAAATAACTCAAAACCCGTTACAGATATCCAAAAGCTGACATGGGGAAAAAATGATCAGCATGATGAGATCTACCCACCCTGCAATTTTGGAGAATATCCGACAATCGGTCTTGGAGTTATTGCCCTTTTCCGCAAAATTTACGTTTTATTTGTTACTTTTCGTCTTGTATATTGAAAATGATAGCAGATAGGTGTAAAGTTTAAATAACAAAAATGGTCAGCATAATAAGATCTACATGTCCTGCAATTTTGAAAAAAATCTGACGACCCATATAGGAGTTATAGCCCCTTTTTTGTTGAATTTTCACGATTTTTATATGTTTTTACTTTTATTTCAAAAACTATTTGTGATAGAGGTTAAGTTTGAATTGCAAAAGTGTTAAGCTTATCGAGGACTACAATTTCTACAGATGTCCAGCAGGTTCGCATCTCATCCAAGATGGCCGCCAGCGGGGAACATAGTTTAACATAGGGACCCTATGGGAAAGGCATTCGAAGATATTTTTCTCTGAAACTACTGAGCCAATTGGACCCAAACTTGGTCACAATAGCCCATTGGTGATCCACTTCAAAGTTTGTGATTTTTATGTTCAAATTCAAATGCATTCAAAGATCTTCTCTAAAACTACAGAGCCAATGGGAATCAAACTTGGTCACAATAGTCCTTGGGTGGTTTCCTTCAAAGCTTGTGTCTTAAGTATGTATGTCAGAAACTGTAACATCTGGTGAACTGATGTATAGTATGGATAATAATGCCAGTAATGGATGGTCTCTTGGTGACAATGAATAAAACCAGTCACCAAGTGAGTGATACAGGCTCATGTGAGCCTCTAGTTTATTAACAGTAACTTCGTTATTTTGTTATTTATTACCACTGGGCCGATTTCTCTGCTGGTGGACTGTTAGTCCCCGAGGGTATTCACCAACCCAGTAGTCGGTACTTTGGTGCTGACCCGAAAACCGATTTTATTGAAATTTGCAATATCTAAATTTTACAAATTTTGTCTAAAACTAAGGAGTATCTCCCTCATGCATAGCTCTGTCCTTAGCTGAACTTTGGCTTTATTCTTTAGATTTTTTTGTTATTTGTTCTATATCAGCTATTACACGTTTTTCGGTAAATGGACTTCCTAATAATTTGGTTTGATCTGCACAGATGAGACATAAGTTGTCGAAATGCGCATAAGCAGAAAATGAATTAACAGTGAATTCGGTATTCTGTTATTTATTTACTAATGTAACAGTATCTTCAGCCCAGTTGAACGGTGAATCTTGGTGATCATCTTTTATACCATCGATGTAATTTTCTTCTGCCCCTGCTTTTGCTACTACTTCGTTCTTTTCGTACTGCTGTGAATCGATGGGATCCTTTATATCGTCAACTATGTGATTTCATGTCAGGTTTCTTGTGCTCCTCCTTTAACTACCGTTTCTTTAGTGTCGTCGTCTGGTGAATGGGGAAGGAGTTCCTCTATTTCACCATCTATCCCATCCTCTATTTCACCATCTATCCCAACCTCTATTTCATCATCTTTGCGATTTTCATTATGTTTTTTTTTCAGCTACTCCTTCGTTGACTAGTTTTTCTTTCCCTATGTAATTCGGTGAATCTGGGACATTTTGTCTTGCAGATATCTTTTTTTTTTGTCATTCTAAAATCAATCAAAATGATAAGTGTGTTTCAATATATGTTTCCAATAGATACAGTCAAAGTCGGTAATCTTTCCATTGTAAATTTTAAATGTCAAAATGATAAGAATTCTGCAGTAACTAAATATAAAGTAACGGTAACTTCGGTGTTTTAACACATACCACAAAACCTCTTTCACATCTCCTCACTACTTTGTTGACCGCAGTCGAACAAGGCCTGAAAAATTACTGTGATAAAGCTCTCTCTACGAGCGGTGTGAATCAAATGTGGGTTCTTATTAATTCGATGTCACTCTTGTTTATTGAGAGTTCACACTGTTAGTGCTTTAGTTTTTTGTGTTGTATATGTACTGTTCGTGTGTTTTGTGGGCATGTGGTGTCTTCCGTCTTTTGGTGTTCTTGCTTTTGCCTTGTCTCTGGACTTTGATTTGTGTAATCTTGTGCTTTATTCCTTCGGTATTCTACTGCCGTTGTTTTTTTTCGAAAGTTCTTCTTGAGCAGTTATCCTCAACCAGTCTTACTCATTTCCATAGCTTTCAAACTTTTGATTTTATACTTTTTATACAACACTGCCACACACAATCAACTGAAAAAAATTCCGGTATAATGGTATGGTGCTGTCGTCGTCTTCGTCTGTAGACACTTCAGTTTTCTGTCAATAACTTATGTTCCAGATGATCAATCCTTATGACATTTTAACACAATGTTCTTTGGCACAAAGGGAAGGTCAGGGTCGGTTTTATTACTGTTTTTTAAAAAAGGGGACCAAAAAGGGCTAAATTGGATGTCATCACATATTTGAATGTAGAATTTTTATTATTTATCAGATTTTTATGGAATTTCTTCCAGTGTGCTCCTGAGAAAAAATTTCCAATCTGCAGTATGCCAACGGATTTCACGTGGCATGCACCTTTACAGAGATAAATGGGGCCCAAAAGGGTGAATCCAAAAATATATATAAGTCCGATTTTGATGCATTTTTTTTTCAATGGATCCCCTATGAAAAATTAACACAGCACCCTAGTAACTTGTTTTCCTTCCTAGCTATGAGGGACACAACAGGGCCAAATATGCAGAATACCTAAATTTCATTTTTCATCGGATTTTGATGGGATTTTCTTCTTATGATTCCTCTTGATATCATCTTCCAGTAAATGTCTACGAATTTGTTGTGAAACAATATTTAATTAATTCTGATTGGCCTTCAAAAAATCTTTAGAAGAATTATCAACGTTGCTGTTGCAACATTTTGTTACTTGATTGGGCTTTTGTTTGCTGTTCAATTTAAATATGTTCATGATGAAACGTTTAAAAGCAATGTGGTTGAAGGGAGTCGCTTGCCACAGCTTTAAAGTTAATGAAGTAGAAAAAAATTATAGATATGTGTAAAAGCTAATATACGTGTGGTTTAGGCAAACATTTCTGTAGTTATCGGGAAAATTTGACTTTTCCTGTACTCGGCTGGACGAGGATCACTAATTACTTCGTTTTTTATCGGTGAACGGACATTTAGCTGCCTTAATAGAGGACCCCATGAACAGTGTACTCTGGTGCAATGTTTGAAGTATATACGAGTGCATGTTTCCTCGGTATCGATGTCGCCATTTCTTGAAAAACCATGTAAAGTAAGCAACATCCAGCAAACATGCTTACAATTGATATCTAGTTTCTGGATATGATCCGGACAGACCTATATACAAATGTTTATACTGTAGCTTGATATTCCATATGAAATTGGACACATCATGCTACATATTATTTATCATAGATTGAAATTAATAAAAACCACAATGTTTAGCCAGCATTTGACCAATGCGTATAATTGTAATACTAAATAAATACGATGTATCATATATACAAAATTTAGAAAGCATTGTCAGTGACAGTTTTGAATTTCTAATATTAAAGAGGTCATCAAATTGAATAACAAATGATAAATTTACCACTATATAAGTAAATCGCAGGTCGCGAATGTAATGTAACTGAAATTGTACAATATTTGAGGTAATCAAATCAACAGCACTGCAACTGATAAATAACAATTTTTTATATATGCGAGTTTTCGCAAATCTCGATTGTTTTGCAAACTTCAATGAAACAATCGTTTGTCTGATAAATGAAATCTCCACAGCTTGTGGTAACAGAAAAATGTGATTACCTGCAGATCGCTGATGAAAGAAACCAAAACAGCACTGAAAAAAATGTAATATAGTTACTCACATAATAGGAAACATTCACGTAATATCGTCGCCACTGTTCTATAGGTGTTACGCAAACGCTTTTATCGCGACGATGCTTGAATTTGGCATTCGCGCAATAACTGAAGTTTTTTACAAAAATACTATCTAGGATAAAATTAACAAGATTTCTTACTTTTTTGTAGAGAAACCAATTCAAAAATAATAATAATGAAATTTATGCGACAAAAATTTGCCAGAAACAAAATTCAATAGATCGGCATAAATTGTAACAAAATCAAGTTAGTTGGAGAGGGCTTTTCATAATCTTGTATAACTTTTGTCTAATCCCTTTTGCAAATTATTATTGCGAATAGAATATATTTATTGTAATGTAATCAACTTACTTACCGAGTTAATCGTTAGAATTGATCGATCAATTAAAATTACAAATAAATTTCTTTGGTCGAAAAAAAAAGAATCTAGATAGATTGAAGAAATCGAATCACGCCTGATTTATTCCCCGCCAAACGAAATGAATGTATTGTATTATTTTTAAATTTTTGTATTGTTTTGAAAGATACAAGATACACTATTATGACATTCCATATAAGTTCGATACATTTTAACTCTTGAAAAATAAGGGAATGATAATTTAGATAAAGTAGAAATTGCTGGCATTATTCCTTTAATATTCTCAAAATATTTGTTAATTTGACAGTTTTTTAATTCTAAAACGATTCGCATGCGTATGTAATATATTAACAATACAGAAAATAAACTTGTGTTTTCAAACACATTTTATACAGCACGCAAAGCTTACCATAGATTAAACATGCCACAATAACGTACTGACCATCAACTTGATTTTCGGGGCGGGGTGGGACTGTTATTTAAGCCCGATTTACATGCACAGTTTTACAGACCTGTACTATAAATAAAAGTCGCATTTCGATTGAAACAATAAAGTCTTGTACAGTTTTTTCTTTGTTTAAAAGGGTTAAATTTCGAAAACTCTTCCAAGGGATTGACTTGATGAGACATTAGTTGTCGAAATGGCAATCTGCAGAAATTAAATTTACAGTATCCTCGGTATTTTTATGCCCCCAGATCGAGGATCGGGGGGCATATTCTTTTTGTCCTGTCTGTCTGTCTGTTTGTCCGAAACTTTAACCTTGGCTATAACTTTTGAACTATATAAGGTAGACTTTTGATACTTGGCAAGTGTATAGGTCTAGTCAAGAGGAACATAAATATGCAAAAAAAATTAGGTCAAAGGGGTCAAAAAGGGGTAAAAATCGGAATCTGGGGGCATATGTAGTGTTTCACAAACACATCTTGTTTGTTTAATTGAAGAGGTATAGACAGTGTAATTTAATTTATAGACATCTTACTAGTTACAGAAATTTGTGAACTCGAAAAAATATATCATCTTTTTCTTTTTCACATCGGTAGTGGGTACTTGTGTAAATTCCGGGACAAAAAGGAACTCTAAATTTGCGGGTTTAGTACGTAATTTTGATAAAAGAAATCAGGACTATAATGATAAGAAGTAACATTTTAGTAAAAATTGTAAAATATGACAGAGAATAACAACACACAGCAGTATTTCCGCTTGTCAAATCTGGTCGAACTCATGACAATCGTATAAAAACATTTTGGGAAAATCGTAGAAAATCATGTCCTCGCAGGACGACGTTACCTACTTATTTTGTGATCAAACACATTGACAACAAAGTTTGATGGAAAATGATCAGAAATCTATTTTTGACACTGACGGATCTAATAGATGTTTGAAAAATGCGCCGATTTTTAAAATTTCCAACTTCTTGTTTGCGCCAATTATATTTTTTCATTTGCGCCGATTTTGTTTTTGTAATTGGTGCTATCGATGAAGGTATTTTGGAAAATCTGGAAATAAACCGGTGTATATATAAAAAAAGTTAATTAATTCCATTCTATTTTATTGGTATTTTTTTTTATTTGTTTACAGTTATTTTTGAATAACAAAAAGTTGAAAATTTCAAGATAAAATTTGAAGATCAAGCTAAAAAGTTGAAATAAAAAGAAAAAAAAATGAAAAGATCTGCATCAAACACTTTAAAAATTCCGTCTTGAAGATAAAGCATGGCACTGTACCTAACCGATAAGGTATCGAGTAATCGCATGTTCTGAGAATAGATGGATTTATTATTTTTTTTCATTCCATTTTTTTTTCAACCTGAATTCGTATTTTATTCTCAATCAGAAAACAGCTTTTAGAAGCAGTTTTTATTCCAGTAATAGAGTTTGAACAAATGAAATATTTACTTTTAATTGACTTGAAATTAACGAGTAAAAATTGAGTACAAATGAAAGAAATATAATTGGCGCAAATGCAAAACGACGCTCTATGTGACCGGTGTCAATTGTTAACTTCAAAATTATCGTGACGATATGCATGGTTATAGAATGCTCCCAGGCGCGGATCCAGGGACTTTGAAAGGGGGCGCAGTTAGTAATCATAGTAATAAGAGGATAGTGAGGCGCGAAAATCTTTTGGGTATTTCTTAGTAAAACAGTAGGATATTCTTTAAAAAATTCACGATTGTCCAAAAAGGGTTTCCAATCCCTAGAACCCAACCCTTCAATCCGCAAATGCCCTCCCTTCCCTAGAAATTTATCGGCATGGAAAACAATTTTTACTGGGTTTTCAGTGAAGTCAACTACTAGTAGATTTCTTTTCGACCGTTTGGTGCAAGACAAAGACTTCATCAAAACTCACACTCGCATATATCTGGGACTAATATTAGTCCCATCATATATCAGACGAGGCCTGTAAAAGGGCCGATAGTCCGAAGGTTTGATTATTCGGAAGTCCGAAGGTCCGATAGTCCGAAAATGACCATTTGTAAACCAAGATATGGAAAAAAAATAGACATTTTGTCTAAAAGACATTCCAACTAATGCAGTAAGAGGACTACATGAACAGCGCGTAATTCTGATGGCAACAGAAAGATAGCAGGCGAGTTTACTAAAATACAAGGAACGCGGTTTAATGTAGCTTTACATGCCAATTGTGCAAGTGGCAATGAAGCATTAATGCGCCCGTTATACAAGGAAAAAATTAAGTAAGTCACCTGATTCTTAGATAACATTCACTTCGTACGATTTATACGTGATAAAAATACGCACAAAAAAAGATAACATTTCATACTCAAAATATGACTTTTGAAAACTTCTATTTCGAATTTTTAACTCAAAATTTCGAGTTTTAAGTCAAAATAACAAACCCAAAATTTCAACATTAAAAGTCAAAAGTTTCGACTTTTTCTATTTTTTTAACTCGAAATCAAGTTGGGTTTTTTCAAACTCAAATTTTCGACTGTAATGAACTCTAAAATTTCGACTTTAAAAAAGGTTCAAATATTGAGTTTTTAAGGTCCAAAACTTAAAGTTGAAATATTAAGTTTGAAAAGTCGAAATTTTAAGTTAAAGTTGCAATTTAGAAATTTTTAAAGTCGAAAATAAGAATTTTACAAAGATTACCCATCCCGTTCCACTCCATGATGACCGTCAGCCCGCAGCATATAGTTTAACAGTTGACCCCTCGGGAAAACACATATATTTGGCAATATCCTCTGAAGCTAAAACTTTCAAGGAATCGTGTGCGGAATGTCTTTTACAAAAATTCATTTCGCACTGATTAATATGACCACTACCATTTGCACCCACCTTTGATATGGATGTGGTGTTGATATCTGACGGACAAATTTTAAAGGGACCTCCGAGGACTGTTGTGACCACTTTGTTCTATTTCTGATACAGTGGTTTATGAGAGAAAAATGCTTTAATGAAAAGTATTGGAGCATTTACCAGTGAAGGAACAGGCATCGCATACTATATGACTGCAAAAACTATGCTAAAATTTGCCCAAATTGTCGCAGTCTATTTTAACTTGAATGGGTGGGGGTGGCTCTTGAATAAATTACAATCATTATTCATCAAGTTTACATCACATTAATTTCCGAGAACATCGGATCAGACTTCAACTTATCTCTACAAGTCTTCTTCAGCATCTCCAATAATTTTTTTTCACCGGTTGGGCGATTTTTTGACGATATGTGACATTTTGGGACTATCGGACCTTTCGACTACCGGACCTTCGTACTATCGGACCTTCGGACTATAGGACCGTCACCGCTAAGGTTACCATTAGCGACCCCGTGGAACAAGCTACATGTAGCTCTAATTACATTTCATGAATATTCATTTGAATTCCGTCAGTTTTATAGGTGAACATCGATCACGTGGCATATCAATGTGAAGTTGCAATTCCCATGAAACACATTTGACCACGTGTTCAAGTGGCGGATGAATTTGTAAAAATAAAATCCAAATGAACACGATGTACTTCCCTGTAAATAAAGTTGATTTTTATATTTCGGGTTTAAAATGTAATTATAAGAATTAAATGCATTATTTTGAAGTTTCATAGGGACTATGAAAGGGTTGACCGGGTGCACATTTTTAACATGAAGCGCTACCGCGCTTCATTACAAATGTGCTTCGGTCAACCCTTTCATATCCCAATGAAACTTCAAAATAATGCATTCAATTCTTTAATATTGTATTTTGTTCAAAGGTTTATATCATTACAGTCGTAAATTATTAATAAGCAAATACCGTGACTGTTCATGTTAAATTTTGAAAAATACAAAGTACAAATACAAGCAACACCTGCACTTCATGAGAATGCAAAGGGATAAAGATCTGTCTCGTAAAATCGCGACTTTTGCACCGTGTATCATCCGTACACAGGATATAGGTATCGGGACTGGTTTTCCCTTAAATTTCAATGGCGGTAACCATTAGTGTACGTGGATCCAGTTTATAATAGGTACTAAGTAGCTATTCACTGGTATCACCGTACACTAGTGATAGATTCCATTGAAATTTGAACGGAAACCAGTCCTAGTACCTATATCCTTTGTACGGATGATACACGGTGTTTTGCAAAAAAATTAAAACAAAAAACATACCCGTTTGAGTCGATATTTTAGTCTTTATTTTATCATGTTTTTGACTACATAGCAATTTTCTGCTTTTAAGTCTTCTAGAATGCGGAAAAGAATATCCACTTAAAATCATTTTTTTTTTTTGAAATATAAGTTACCTACGGCAACGAGATCAAAAGATTCACAGGTAACGTTCAGAAAGCGTCGCACGGAATAATAAAACGTCCAGTTTACCACCTATAGAACGACGACGCCACCTATCGGGAAAAGCGGTGAATACTTCCCATTCATGTATTCTTTATTCCGAAAGCAATACAGGTTATAGGTAGAATTATATATTAAAAATACATATGAAAAAGAAAGGAAATGGAATAAATGTCAAGGGGACGACATCCCATCACCAGGTTATATCGACACAAAACAAAGCATCTAGGGGTCACCGTACGGTCTTCAATAGAGTGAAGAACCTCACACCATATAGCAAGCCCTAAATGGCCCAAAATCTCCAATTAGACCGAGATAGCATTAAGAACCATACTATTTAGGTTTAGGTAAAATAAAATTTGAAATTTCATTAGTTATTTTGACAGTTTCTTTCATCACCTACAGAGGTACTACCCGGGTCATTTTATCCACGTGGACAATTGAAAGTTCTAAGAGATCAACATACATACCAAGTCCTAATCCGCTACCTGAGTTAGCATGTGATCATGCCGCTCCTCCCTTTTCTCCAAATCACTTATGCGAACATATTAAAACAGTTTTAATCAGGGATGAACTCACTATCTAAATTCTGGTTGGTTTTTCGGCGTAGAAAATGTTTTAAAATAATTGTTAAAAATAATATGCAACGGTTTTGTATTTTTTGTATTTTGAGCAACGTGTATATTCAAAACCAAGCCTTTTGTAAGTAATCATCAATTCCCAAGACGTTATCTGAAGTTCAAGTTCTTATCCATGTTTGATATATATAGCTTTTGTTGCATATTAATATCGGGGATACCATAGGTAGAAAAACCTTTTGCACAACCCCTTCGAAATGAATGTTAACTGTAACGTTTCTGATATATCCCGATGCAATCTAAAAGGTTTTCAAAATTGTGACAAACTTGGAAATTTTAATCTTAGGGGTTTGCAGTCATATAATCAGAAAATTGGGGCCAGGTAACGATGAATTATGATAAATGATCTCATTGGTTTTCAGGTGCAATTCTCGGTGTTTGTAGACGAAGACAGATGACTGCCTTTTACTATTTGGTCCGATTTTATACGACCGGAAAATAATTTGTGAAAATTAACATAGCGCTTAACTATTAGATTTTAAATAACTTGTTTCCGTCAGCGGCCAAACGGTGCCAAAATTACAAATGTGTAATTACCAATTTTTTAGTTTTTTTTTTCATCGGATTTTGATTGGATTTTTTTCTTTAAAATACAAAAATACCGAAGTTGCATATAAAACAGTGAATTTAGTTATACTGCACACGTGTTTCAAGTAGTAAGCTCTCATCAGCAGCAATTAAATCAAATTTTATGGAAAGCCAAAATCCAAAAGTAGTCAAAATAGGAAGTACTCATTACCAAAAATACCAAAATAGGAAGCCAAATCCAGTACTAAGGACATCCTCCGAATTCCTCTTGTTGTAACGGTTTTTTGAAAACTCTTAACGTTTCCGAGGTTTGAGGAGACGAAGAAGCCAAAAATGCAATTTTTCGAAATATGGTAAATCTTGGTGTAGTATGGCAACAGGGATGGCATAAATGGTGAATGAAAGGATATGGAGTAGAAGCACATGATACAGAGTCTTTACAAATCCGCTGTTTGAAACAAGCAGAGTTTTCATGGATCTGAATGGCTTGTTTTTTTTCTTTCTTTTTTTTGTTCCCTAGTATGTGTCCAGCTAATTATTGTGAAATGATCCTTGTTTTGTCGATCTAGTTACCATGTCAAGCTCTTAACTCAGTTCACATTCACTTTAAATTCCACTCTCCGTAGCCCTTTATTAATTAAGGTACCAGGAAATCAAAGTAAACGGAAAACAAGAAATATATCAGAAATAATGAGATTGCTTTAACTTCTGACCAGTTCCACTATTTTCAAAAAGCCGTGATCAATGGATCACGCAAGTGTTTTTTAATTCCTTAAGATTTCTAGTAGTGCATATTTGTTAGTAACTGCATCTTTTAGGAATCATGTCCATGTAATACCAGTTCATCATATTTCTCCACTGGCAACTCGCTTGTTTTAAGTCCCATGGATCAGTTGTAGAATTTCAACATGGTGAATATGGTAGCCGTTTGCAAGGGAGTTGCAAAGTAAAGCTAAACACAAGATAATTTCTTCTGCCATTTGTGTAGCGATCCAAGAAATTGCCTCCAATTTGCACAATAAAATGTTCGGGTTGTAATTTTGCGATCTCATGATCCCACATGCAACAATGGACATCACTTCAGAAATTTCTGCCACTTATGCCATACAATCATCTGTTAGTATTGTTCAAGTTGAAATTCTTGAACACTGTGTTGCTATTGATACAGTGAAACTTGATTTAAGAGGTCACCTTTGGGAAGAAGTAAAACTGGCCTTTCAAGGAAGGTGGCCTCTTAAATCAGGTTCATTTAATATAAAATATACTACAAAGGGAATTAAAAAAGGTGGCCTTTAAAATCAAGTGGCTGCTTATTCAAGGTGACCGCTAAGGCAAGTTTGACTGTATATCGTTTCAAGTGTGATTTATGCGAACTGCCCAATACGAGGACAGGCATTGTGTGTTGCTTTTGCACAAACGATTTTTGCTTTGATTGCACGTCACGTGCTAGTATCCACTATCTGATTATTTAAGCCTGATGTTATCAGCATAATGAGATCGATTGACCTACTGACAGCCACTTATCGGCAAGTTTTTGTACAACACTTACGCAATGTTACATACGTGTACAGATTCTGTTAATCAATACAAAACATTAAAATGCCAAACTTTTTTGTGAATTTGTTCCTTTATTCCTTCAACACTTAATTTTTTGTCGAATAAACTTTTGATAGAAAAAAGAAGGGAAACGGGGAATGTGTCAAAGAGACAAACCCAAAGGGGAGTAATAACAACTCAAAGCCACCATAAGATCTTCAATGAACGATGAGAAAACCCGTTTCGATACTATACACATGTATTATTTAATGAACCATTCACATTAGTAGTCAAGTTAATTAAAAACCGACTTTGAAACTCGAGGTACATACTGACAGCCACTTATCGGCAAGTTTTTGTACAACACTTACGCAATGTAAGAAACGTGTACAGATTCTGTTAATCAATACAAAACATTAAAATGCCAAACTTTTTTACGAATTTGTTCCTTTATTCCTTCAACACTTAATTTTTTGTTGAATAAACTTTTGATGTTTGTTTGCGATACTATACACATATGTTTTATTTAATGAACCATTCCTTTTTTTCGTATGAGGCGAAGTTTTTACAAGGGCTTACACAGAAAAAACAAAAACATTTAGCCCAGTCCTTTAATTTCAGCTTCCGCTACATAGACGATGTACTTTCTCTTAATAATCCAAAATTCAAGGAATATCTACACAAGATCTATCCCAATGAGCTTGTGCATTAAAGAGACTACCGATACACCTACGTCAGCTTCGTATTTAGATCTTTTAATTTACATTGACGAAAATGGACGTTTGAAATCTAAGCTGTATGACAAACATGATGATTTTAACTTCCCAATTGTGAACTTTCCCTTTCTGAGCAGCAGTATACCTACCTCTCCAGCCTATGGAGTGTACATTTCACAGTTGATTCGTTACTGTCGGGCATTTTATACAGTGACTTTTTAGTTAGAGCAAAAACACTGTCCCAAAAGCTGCTTAGTCAGGGATTTGTTCAGCCTTTGTTACTTTTGTCCCTTCAGAAATTCTATGGTCGTCACCATGACATCATTGACAGATATGACGTGTCTGTGTCCCAAATGAAAACATACATTTTCAGCTAGATTTCACGTCTTCACGGATTTGACAGAATCGGATTTGACTCAACCCTGGATTGACGACGGGTGCCGCTAGCGGAGCAGGACATCCTGACCCTTCCGGAGCACCTGATGTCACTCCCGGTTTTCATGAGAGTTCACACTATGAGTGCCTTAGTTCTTAATGTTATCTTTTTATTTCCGTGCATTGTAGCTGTCTCACGTCCTTGTTTTGTCTTTGTTTTTATCTGTTACAGTTTCTGCCATGTCTTTGGACTTCGATTTTTGTAGTCATCGCTTCCCTTGTTCCTTCGGTATTCTACTGCCGTTGTTTTGTCACATTAGAAGTCAAGTAAATTTAAATGCGACTTTGGAACTGTAGGTACATTTTCATCCCGATGACAAAATACAGTCAATAAAATTTGCATCATTTCAACGTCTGTATAATGTAAGTTAAATTCCTTGAAATAATCAACACATTAAGTTCGTGAACTTCTTGGCCATAAATTAAGATAAGAAAATGTGTCCATAGGACATGGAAGCCCCCGCCACATATATATCGGCAAACAGGAAGTTTATGAGTTACGGACTAAAAAAGGGGAGACACGGTATACTAAAGCTCCAGACTAAATATCAAATCATTACTGTATACACAAACTGTATATCCTTGACGAAAAAAATGCAATATAGGGCTATAATGGGAAAAGATCAAAGTTGTCGTCAAACAGGAAGTAGATGAGTTCCGGACTTGAAAAGGGGAGACATGGTACAACTCATCATACTGAATCTTCAGACCAAATATCAAATCATGACTGCATACACGAGATGAGAAATCCTTGACAAAAAATTTCAATATATAGCTAAAATGGGGAAAAAATCGAAGTTGTCGTCAAACAGGAAGTAGATGAGTTACGGACTTGAAAAGGGGAGACACGGTACAACTCATCATACTTAAGCTTCAGACCAAATATCAAATCAGAACTGCATACACAAGCTGATAAATCCTTGACGAAAAATTCCAATATATAGCTATAATGGGAAAAATCAAAGTTGTCGTCAAACAGGAAGTAGATGAGTTACGGACTGAAAGAAAGGGCAGACACGGTACAAATCATCATACTAAAGCTTCAGACCAAATATCAAATCATTACTGCATACACAAGCTGATAAATCCTTGACGAAAAATTTCAATATATGGCTATAATGGGAAAAAATCAAAAGTTGTCGTCAAACAGGAAGTAGATGAGTTAGGGACTTGAAAAGAGGAGACACGATATAACTCGTCATACTTATGCTTCAGACCAAATATCAAATCATTGCCGCATACAGAAACTGAGAAATCTTTGACGAAAATTTCGGACGGACGTACGGACAAGGATAAAACTTAATGCCCCTGTCGCCTAACGGCGGGGGCATAATTATCTGCGGAGACTGCGCACTGACCAGGAATCCTAGCTAAGAGTAGAGATACCGAGTTAGCTCCTTTTGACCCTTAAATCTCAAATGCATAATTGCAATAAACACAAACTGGACTTGAAAAGAGGAGACACGATATAACTCGTCATACGTAAGCTTCAGACCAAAAATCAAATCATTGCCGCATACAGAAACTGAGAAATCTTTGACGAAAATTTCGGACGGACGTACGGACAAGGGTAAAACTTAATGCCCCTGTCGCCTAACGGCGGGGGCATAATTATCTGCAAAGACTGCGCACTGACCAGGAATCCTGATACCGAGTTAGCTCCTTTTAACCCTTAAATCTCAAATGCATAATTGCAATAAACACAAACTGTAAGTTATTATATTGGTTAAACTTTACCATTTGTCCGGATTAAATAGTTTTAGACTACAGGTGAATTGGCATATATCAAAGATGTCCATTATGATTGAATTTTCATTTATGGTTATTTATGAGAAAAATAAGCATTCCTGTATTTTGTCATTTTGTCGTGGAAAAGTGTAAATTAAATGTAACCTTAACAATGTCCTGTCAATAATACTAACGTTTTCGGAACATGTTATCTACCCTGCTGAAATCGATGATGTTTGTAATGGTACGAAACTACGGGCCGTCTTGAAATTACTAGAAGGTGTGAGAATAGCTCATTTTTGAAGGCCGATATGGTGAAGAACAACAATAAAAGCGTTGTTCCATTGCTTGTTTCCAACCTTTTTGTAGAGATTTTGTTTGCTTTTCTTTTACTCCACATCCCTTTATTGCGTTTTTCTTTTTTTTTTTTTTGTTTGAAAGCATTATCAATGCCAAAGTTAATGTGTTTTAAAGAAACAAAGGAAAGATGATGGACTACGATATTAAATACTAGTAGTCCCATTTTATGTTGGGACACATAATATATTTTTCAAAAATGCATTTCTTTGATGTATTGTATTCGGACTTATACTTTCTTTTAAATTTTATTGAATGACATCCATATATGCTTACTCTTTGTAATGCATTCCATGAGTTCGTCTTTTTTACAGAGACAAAATGCACACATTCAAGAATATCGCACTATATTTTTGCATAATTGATTGCAAAATATTGATTCAACTTGTAAATCAGAATCATAGCTT
>MJUU01050274.1:467-15108 GCA_002080025.1 Modiolus philippinarum
ATTTAGATAAAAGTAATTGAACAAAGTGTACACATGAGATATCATCTCATGTACAAGTACACCATATCTAAGAAAAATAAAGAGCATACATCTCTACCACGGGGAATTGTTTTACCAACTCCACACTGCAATAAAAGACAAACTCCTGTATTAAATATTTTACGAAAGGATATGGGGTAAATGCACATGAGACCATAACACATATGTTAACCCCAACTGCAATAATTTTAATGAGCTGTATGGTCATTTCGGAAGTAATTCCTCATCAGCAGCACTAGAACCCAAGCAAAGGAAATCCATAATTTCAAAAAATGTTTAAAATGCATAACACCAAACAAAATCCGAATAATCAGTAATATCAAATACAGCTATGGAGAAAACTACGATGGAGGGAGTTAATCCTTAGGTTTTAGAATTTACATAAATTTAGATAAAAGTAATTGAACAAAGTGTACACATGAGATATCATCTCATGTACAAGTACACCATATCTAAGAAAAATAAAGAGCATACATCTCTACCACGGTGCCTTAGTTCTTGATGTTATCTTTTTATTTCCGTGCATTGTAGCTGTCTCACGTCCTTGTTTTGTCTTTGTTTTTATCTTTTGCCGTTTTTGCCATGTCTTTGGACTTCGATTTTTGTAGTCATCGCTTCCCTTGTTCCTTCGGTATTCTACTGCCGTTGTTTGATTATGTAGTTGGGGAATAAATAGGATTGCCAGATGAAGTGTCAATACCCATCTCCTTAACAAGACAGTCTAAATAGTGTTTCTTGCATACAAACACAATATTGTTAGAAGCTTTGTCTGCAGGTACTATGACGTATTTAAGAAAGTCGAAATTGTGAAAATAATTAAAATTCCGAAAATTTTATAACGAAAATCAATATTTTAAGGACTTTAATAGTCTTGTTTTCAACATTGCATCACACCTGATAAATTAGGCATAAAAACAAGATCAAATAATGAGATTTATTTAGCTGAAAGGAATTAACAGCTAAAAAAATCGTCATTTTAGCAATTTTTTGCAGGGGAGGGATACATTTTTTGCATCCCCAGATCATAAAAATGGCGTAAAGGTTGGCCAAGTTTGTGTTCGTTGTAAAGTATATTAATTAAGTTTCAATTTGCTACCGCATTTCAGTACATCTACATTAAAATTGTGGAACTTAAAAGATTAAAACTAAAATAGAAGAATTTTGTGTGGTGTACTATAAAAGTAGCCCTATACTGTCTATGCGTGAAGGTTATATTCATGTAAACATGTTTTATTTTGAAGAGGGGATATAAAAGGACTGAAAAAAAATCGGCCTGGATCATAAGTTGGGGGGTGCACGGAAAGTGATTTCAGCCTATGGCCCATATTATTTGTCCAAGGTATTACGTTACATCTGTTCTGCATATTTTTAAAAGCATTATAAGTAGATTTATTAGATACATTTCTATATCATTGTTGAAATATTTTGTTCAACTTTGTCTTTTTTTGTTCAAGGTTGGAATTCATTTAACAATTAACCTTAAAATATAGTTTTGGTTGTTTTTTTCCCCAAGTACAAATTAAAGTCAAACAAGCCCAGTAATTGAGTATAGATAAAAGGAAAAGAGAACTTTAAAAATTTACATATGATTTCCTGATTTTACTTTTTATGAGAGTGAAAGATTTCACTAAGCTAGGGTATCTGATACTTAAAGACTAAATAGTAGCCAAAATAATCTTGATAAAAACTTGTTCGAGGAAACAAAAATTGCTGATGGTAAGTCATACAATGAAAATACATACGCCATTAAAGAAGCAATTAGATTGCTCTGAAAAAAACAAAAACAAAAAACAAAAAACAACAGAGGATCATTCTAATATCATGTCAACCCCTTTAACGATGTTTACATGATATCATCCATCTTTTAGAATAGGAACTTCTGCACATCAAAAACCGTGATCAGTCGCACATGTAGCTAATGGTACTAAAGCTTATTAATTATTTAATGAACAACCAACAGTGGCCTTCAATTGAAGTCGAAAATCAATATTTCCTACCTTATAATTCTTCAAAAATTTTCTTACTTTAAAATATTCAACGTTTACATATGATAACTTATTTTCTATAAACATTTTACAGCGTGCTATCTTTTATCCGGGGTTTATAAACCTGAGAGACAGCAAAAGGGTCAAATAGTGAGGCTATACAAAACAAGATGACTGCTAGGAGGACCAGAATTTTTAGTTTATTTCTCCTAATTATACGGAAATAGGACCTCCAGGTAATGCAAAAAGTACGAAATCTAAGGAATTGTACAAAATTTTTAGATGAATTCATTCCACTAAGGATCGAATGTTTGCTTGCTTGATATTTTCATTTAAAACAAAGTATATCAAGAATCACATTGTATACTGTCCTTAAAATAAATGATTCTTTTATAGATATTAAATTAAGATTACTATTTCATTTGCGGGTCAACTGATGATCGGAAAGCCAAAAATAAAATCCGTGAAATATGCATACGTAAGTATTATACGTACGCTAAGTATAAGCAGACTAATCAAGGGGCATTATAGTCTGACCGATTTACACATTTTATAGTGTCACTGATCATACTCGTCTACTTCTAGGACACATAAATTCGCGTGATTCTTACATGTTATATTCCTATTTCGCGGCATTTATATATTTATAAACAAGAATATGTGTCTAATGGACACAATGCTCCGCCTCATACATATTTCGAGCAATGCCATATTTCATGATCAGTGAGGCATGAAGTCGGTGGCATGGGTTAATATCTTTTTAGTTTTTTTATTCATACCTAATGTATATTTATATGAAGTTTCACAATAATAGCATACATCCTTCACAGAAAAAAAAAACTTCAACCTAAGGGTAAACCTCATACTATCCCCCTTTTTCATGATCGGTGACGCATGAAGTTGGAAATCGGGATAAAAATTTATTATGATTTTTGTTTATTTATACCCTAATGTGTATTTATTCAAAGTTTCATGATAATAACATACATCCTTCACAGAAAAAAAACTTCAACCTAAGGGTAAACCTCATACTACCCCCCTTTTTTCAATAATCAGTGAAGCATGAAGTTGGTAGCCATGATCAAATTTTATTATGATTTTTGTTTAATTATACCCTATTGTGTATTAAAACAAAGTTTCATGATAATAACATACATCTTTCATTGAAAAAAACTTCAAACTAAGGGTAAACCTCATACTATCCCCCTTTTTTCCATAAGCAGTGAAGCATGAAGTTGGTAGCCGGGATAACTGTGAAGCATGAAGTTGATAGTCAGGATAAATTTATTGTGATTTTTGTTTAATTATACCCTAATGTGTATTTATACAAAGTTTCATGATAATAGCATACATCCTTCACAGAAAAAAAACTTCAACCTGAGGGTAAACCTGGCTTTTGACGGACGGACGGACACACCCGAACACTATATGCCCCCTACTATCGAAGACGGGGCATAAAAACTTGAATATAATAAGTAGCAGTGTGCATGTAGTCCACTCACTAATACTGATAAGCTATAACTATATTTCATCGTACTCCTAGCAAAACAGCCCAATAGTCTGGCTCCCGATGCAGATATCAATGTATTTTTATTAGAGAATGTCATAATTGCACCAGATTCTATGGATACCGAAGTCTGCTGCCAGTAAACTCTTTTCATGTTTAGGCTCAAAAATGAAGGGCGTAAATGATTCAAATTATGTATCCCTATATCCCTGCACAAGGCATAAACTAATATCATCACACATACATAACTTGCTCGGTATGTGCTATCCTGTTTGGAACTTTTTCACTCTTCCTTGTGCAAGGTAAATTTGTTCTTTTGAAATATATTTTTTATGTAGATGCATGGCAGATTTGAACCTTTTTTTTTCAAATGCACGAGCATCACACTGTTTATCGAGAAAATGAACGGGAACGACAAGGTGATGGTAGTCAATTGTTGCATATGATGCGGGATGGATCAGGCAACGGTTCTTGATGGACTTTTTATCGAAGAAAACATAGTAGGTCAGTAACTAC
Source organism: Modiolus philippinarum (assembly GCA_002080025.1). Taxonomy (NCBI): domain Eukaryota; kingdom Metazoa; phylum Mollusca; class Bivalvia; order Mytilida; family Modiolidae; genus Modiolus; species Modiolus philippinarum. Next base: position 4,515 of record MJUU01050274.1, read on the forward strand.
TTCATTATATTCTATTTATTTCTAAAATATAAAGATGTCTGTCATAATGGTTAAACAATACCTATCAATCCATGCTGAATTAATAGTTTTTTTTAAAAAAAAAAACGTTAATGACAAACTACCATCCACATTTTCTATGTAAAGATTTGATTACAAAAGATATCATTTTGTTATTAATTACCACTGGGCCGATGCCTCTGCTGGAAGACTGTTAGTTCCCGAGGGTATTCACCAACCCAGTAACCAGTACTTCGATGTAGGCCCGAAAACCGATTCTATTTGGAAACTTGCAATATCTAATTTTTTGAAAATTGTGTTTAAAACTAAGGAGTATCTCCCTCTTGAACAGCTCTGTCCTTTTCTGATATTTGCTTTGATATTTAGATCTTATTAGTTATTTGTTGTCTATCAGCTTTTACACGTATTGTGGTTGATCGACTTCCAAATGTTTTGAATTTATCTTCACTGAAGAGACATAAGTTGTCGAAATGCGCATATGCAGAATCAAAATTTACAGTAACTTTGGTATTTTGTTATTCGTTTATTTAAAAAAAAGAGACTTAACTTTCCAGATATTGATGAACTTTGTTATTGCAATAACCAAAGAACTTATTTATGGAAAAAAATAATTGTGTATACAATATATCTACATTGAAAAAAAAATATATATATATATATTTTTTCTGCTCGTGAAGGATCAAGCAACGAACAATTGAGCTCATGAAGGATCATGCAACCAACAATTGAGCTCATTAAGGATCAAGCAACCAACAATTCTGCTCATGAAGGATCAAACAACCAACAATTGAGCTCATGAAGGATGCTAGTGAAATACTAAACCTTTAAAGAGACTAATTTGTAAATTAATATAAATATATTAGAGTATAATTAAACCTATTTAAATGCAGATTAGGCATCCACATATAACTCGTGAACTATTTAATGAGGTAAAATTTCAAGGGCATTAAAAGCCTAATACCTTATTTTAAACCATTGTTGTGACGTCATCTTTTGTATTAACTGTGGATTCTTTTTAAAGAACCCACGGCTTACCCTCTATTGTTTCTTCAATTTAAAGTTTAAAAACGTCCCGAGGGAAATGTACGTTAATACATTTTACTGCGAACTGATAGTCCGATCAAGAGAAATAGTTTTGTTCGCATCGAGTGTTGAAATACATTCGTTTGGCACGGATCTTTTTGATTTTTGGAGGGGGGTTGCTGGGATTTTCACCCGAGTTGGGAAACGTTTTAGACTGCATGCTAGAAAATTTGCTGCTTGTTGGGAGAGTTTTTTTTCTAATGAACAGCGCGAGGGCTAGATTATTTTTTAACCAAGGTGCTGGTGTCGAAGATTTTCTTAGCATAGTCCAGGGCCAGAAATCCCAGCCCCACCCCTGAAAATCCAATGTTCCGTGCTTAACGGGGTCGTTTAAACTTACCTCAGTAATGTATATATTGTACATGTTGTAGAAGCTGGCAACATGGTAATTTATATTTCCTTCAAGTACAACTAGATTCAAAATATACATAAATAAATACGCGGAAATGTTCTTTTTAATTTCGGTCTTTTCTTCACAACATCAAAAAAAAAAAAATCTTATAATCTTTTGCGAGTTCCCTCCAGTTATCAGTGTTAGTTCAAAATTTATACAAAATTCTGCATCCAACTGTGGTGAAAAGCACGGTAATAGATAACGAGCTTTACCAGCTGTGCTGAGATGATCTATTTCTTCAAGAATATATGCATTTGGTAGAAGAAAAATTAAATGAATATCCGGATTGTACACCTTTTTTTCACGAATTTACATTTTTCTGTACCACTTAGCTTCTTATTAAACAAAGGCCTTTGACAAAGCAAAACCTTGAAATATCATTAACAGGGGTAATAACACGGGATCCCAAGCTCTCTGTGAGCCAGGAACCCATGTATGTACAGATTCCTATGAGTGGAGCCCGGAACCCTGTGGTGTAGCCCAGATTCCCACATTAAAAAACGATTGGAGCCTAGGAGTCAAGAGCCCATTTTATTCCCCTTGAACTGTAAGTTTTTGGCAATTCTCTTGTCAAAGAAGAATTTCAGGAGATCGTGACCGAAGCAAAGAAATAAAAGGACTTTAGAATAGTTATAATTGGACTTGAACTTTATATTCCTAGCTCAATTATTTTAATGTTTTACTGTTTAGAAAAAAGTAACATTAGGCTATAATAAACAAAATATCCTATATCTCATCCCCTCTAGCCCCGATTTTTTACATGCCTGAACAAATTTTATTTTGATTTTTTGGGGGCAAATTTTGGTACATTTCTTATATAATTAAAACATTTTTCACAAAAAGATAAAAATATAAAATGAGAGTCGCCCACCCGCCCAAAATTTTGAGAAAAAAATTAGATGAGAATCTAGGAATTATCTTATTATGGCCTTATCTTAGAGTTTTATGTATGATCTGTACTAATGACACATAAATTGCCGGAATGGTAAGAATTGCTGAATGTAACCAATTGAAAAGAGGCGAAATGTTATGAAAACGTTGACAATTACGAAGTCTTATTTTACAGTTCTTCAACTTATTTTAATATTCACTAAATTAGAATTACAGGAACATGGATATTAATCTGTCATTAATTTGTCAAGTCAAGACAATGTACCCTGAATATGTCATCATTGAAAGATATGACAAGTCAGTATCCCAAATGAAAGTGGACATTTTAAGCTAGATTCACGTCTTCCCGGATTTGACTACCGACTTTGACATTTTCCCGGATTGAATCACTCACAGTGTGACGGGTGCTGTTAACAGAGCAGGACATGCTTACCCTTCCGGAGCACCTGATGTCACTCTCAGTTTCACTGGAGTTCACACTGTGAGTGCCTTTGTTCTGAATGTTGTGGTTTCTGGTTCTGTGCTTTGTGTCTGTCTGGCGTCATTGTTTTTGTGTCTAACGTCATTGTTTTCTGTGTTCTCGTTTTTGCCCTGTCTTTGGACTTCGATTTTTGTGAATGTCACCCCTTTGTTCCTTCGGTATTCTACTGCCGTTGTTTTTTAATAATTTGTTTTAATAAACATACTAAAGAAACAAACCTCTACTTATTTTGTTCAGTTTGAAAAAAGGTCACCAGTGAAAGGGGGACGTGCTACTTGACCCCGCTGGATCTGCCACTGTTTAAAAAATTTTGATGAATTCTTTTCATCTGTTTCCATTGAAAACGTTTTTGTATGATGGAACTTTATCAATAAGTAATATAATAGACGTTTCAAATACGTACAGCTCAGTGATTAGTCATTTTATCAATTTTCTTCCTTGGGATAAAGATTCTATAATTATATACAATTGAACATCATGCTTTCCTTTTTTCAAATTTTTAAAAAATTATTCCTTATAGGAAAAGTGACTCGATTAAAACAAATATATTTAAACCAAAAATGATTCTCTTTTTTCCCCTGCAATTTCCTCGTGCAAGTATTACCCTGGGGTTAAAAATATCAAAATGTGTTCTTGCAGAAAGTATCTCATTATACAGATAAAACTTACGTTTTTCTCTCTTCTTCGTTCTTCTTTGATAAGGTTTAGAGGTTCAACACTATTCACCGGCATTTTTTTACTGAATTTAATGCCCTTTTTATTCACTTTGAAAAATACATGTACCACAATTGAAGTTTATCTGAGTATATTAGATCTCGATTAAAATCCAACTTTTAGAACAACTTCATCCATATAATTCTTCTTTTACACTGAGTGAACTTTCGTTCATAAAGACATATATAGTACGAAGATAACAATGCAGTAATTAGATAGGCGATAATCCTTTTAATCTCTTGATTACATAAATGTCCCAACAATGGTTTAAGTAAGAGAAACAATGGCCAAGTGTGAATTCATGATAAACAATCCACTCGCCTCCGGCTCGTGGATTCTTTTTCATGAATTCACACTTGGCCATTGTATCTCCTTTACGAAACACTCAATGTCAATAAAGTCAAACTAAATTCTACGCAAAATATGCTGATAAAGAATCAAAGTTTTATCATAAAGAAGTAAATTTCGTGCCTTTCCTTCAAATTAAAAAAGGGAAAAGAATTCAAATTATGGAAACAAAAAGGCAATAGAAATTCTAAATATTCAAGCAATTTAGTAACAATGAAACGCCTCATGTTTCTTTGATAACAAATGACCTACAAGAACAACCAGTATATGATAATGTCAACTCGGGAAGCGAGATTACGAAATTGAACAAAATTTCAGCCAAATGGACTGCTTGAATATCTTTTGATTATTTTCCATCTAGTTGTTATGTTCCGATTCAACTTCAAATATATATTAGGAATAAAAGTAACTTTGGAGGAGTTTATGGATGTGTAAACGCCGACTAAATAAAGTCCGAAGGACTTTATGTAAAGTTTGTGAGTGAAAGGCCGCGTTTACACATCCATAAAATCCACCAAAATTACTTTTATTTCTTATAATTCCAATCCTTTGAAATTAAATCAATGTCTTCACTGAATTTTACATCACCAGACACTGCACTATTTTCCTCGTAGCGTACTAATGGGCAAGAAACGTTTATCGAGAAAATAACTTCGTTGTTGTTCGTGACGTTGACCATTGAAATTGGACGATGCAACATCAATTGGAATTATATATATATATATATTGTTTTTCTGACTTATTGAGATTTTGGAGCAAACCATCAACTATCAAGATGTGCTATCCGTTTAAACAAACAAAACATTTTTGGCCTGTTTTGGAAAATTTTATTTTATGGACGGTCTCAACGATTTATGTCCGGTTACAAAAATATTGGCAATAGCAAATGTAGCAAAGAAAATTATGATCCAAAACAAGGACTTATCAACTTTATTGTTCCTAGTAAAATCCATATAGATGAGGTCGAACACGTCTACTATTTAACATGTACAGTAAATATAACATGTATAATAATCATACTTCATTAAATATTTTCCTTCTCGTCTGGTATCATTTACAGCGTAATTAGTACATGAGATAATTAATAAGGTTTAGTAATATTATTTGCACACACCATATTTGGCAACCCATTCTATAATATGTATGTTTTTTTTAAATCATCAGAGAACTACAAGGTTAAATACTTTGCATTAGACGATCAAATATCAAATTGTCATTTGCTTGGTCAAGTCGATACTTCGCGAACCAAAATTTACGTTGCTTGATCATTCACGTGCAAGAAAAGAGCTTTTGGTCCAAACCATTCAAGCAAGATAATATAATAGAGATATGACATCGTCATAAAGCATCTTCTGACAATATGAGTTAATATATCTATGGAAATATCATAACAAATTGAGAAAAAGATAACTATCGTATATCTGACCAAAATGTAAGGTGCTGTCTTTTGTTTTTCAGAATATTGNTTTCAGGTTTTTACCAATTGTTCACCGGCTAATTAAAATAGTTGATCCACACTGGGTTTTTATTTTGAATTGGGCCAACGAACTAGGTTAAGCTCGCTGAGTCCGGCTCAGTACAGTAAAAACACTTGGTTTCTTACTGTCCCCGAACATAAAGCATCTTCTGACAATATGTGTTAATATATCTATGGAAATATCATAACAAATTGAGAAAAAGATAACTATCGTATATCTGACCAAAATGTAAGGTGCTGTCTTTTGTTTTTCAGAATACTGACAGATATATTCGTATTTTTTTTACACCAAAATAGCTATTGATGACTATTATTTTGACAGGCAGTTATCGTTTAGATTTCAGTTTTTTTGCTTAAAATATTCGTGTAATTCTTGATCGCCATTGCCAAGACCTTCACGCATTTCTCTGGATGAACACTTTGTTTCCCGTGGAATATTAAGTAAATTACATAGCGCTGTTGTCCTTTTTAAAAGAAATTTAATGAAAAACATGCGGATTTGTTTAGAGGTGCACTCGATACTCTTCTGCAAGTGCTAGAAATTGATATGCTAAATGTATCTGAAAATATATAATTAAGTAAAAGTAAGTGTTTAATCTTTCCACTAAACCTCGATGAGTTTGATATGGAAAAGCAGAACCCATTAGTATGCCAAAAGGGCTAAAGAATAAGGTCAGTATGTCTAATCACCGTATGTCTAATCACCTGACAAAGAGAGAGAAAGTGAGAGAGAGAGAGAGAGAGATAATATGCAGGTTGATATCTTTTCCCGAAACATTAAGTTTTAGGCTTATGACGTCCAACTTCTTGTTTTGAATGTTATACTTATCGTACAATATCCAACTTCCTGGTACAACGCATGTAATTAGAAGTTCAAAACTTGAAGTTCAGGTCCCATATGGTAGCGTGGTTATAAGAATGAATTCCATTTGTTATATTTTCTTTTTTTTAATCTAAAATAGGAATACCGTTAACTTGACCACATTGTGCCACAGCTAGAGATGCTTTGTCTTCCTGAGTTGCTGTTAATCCAGCAGCAAATTCACCAAAAAAAAGACAACTTGCGATTAAAGATGCATTGTTCATCTGACATTGACCGTAGTGATCCAAGTTGCTGAAATATATAAAGTTTTTATTCAGATTTAATTTCTACGTAAATACAAACCAAGCAAAACTCTTCAAATATAAATCAATTAGAACACCTGTTGCCATTTTTAGTGTTACTAATTCAGTTTTTAGTTTTGTGTAAGTGGTTTTCATGTGTAATGTGGGTGTGTAGTGTCTATGGTCTTTGGTGTTCTCATTTTTACGTTGTCCCTGGACTTTGTTGCATGTAATCTTGTGATTTGTTCCTAGGGTATTCTACTGTCGTTGTCTTGAAACTTCTGGGTAAATAATTGGAACATAAAAGTTGCATTTTTGCACAAATACATGACGTTTCTGAGAAAATGGCATGAAACGTATTTTGATTTCAAATTTATCGCACATATTCGGCGTTACAAGACGAGACTAACAGACTGTATTAGAAATATGATCATGTGATACAAAAATCTCGACAAAATGCAATTTAAACATTTCCAACCAAAACATAATGTCTGATGACTATGGGATTCTTATGTTTTGTTTGAAACGTAATATATTTGCTTGACGAAACTGGAAGTTTCAAAATTCATTGACACTTATAGACCTTATCAAATAATGCAGCCAATGTTTTGTGGAAAGTATTTCTCAAAAGAACTAAGAAATAAGAAAATAGCATCCTGGACGTGCAAACAGCCAATGAAGACAGATATTCCTTAAAACATTAATGGACTGAAGTTAATTAAAAAAAATGATATCGGTGCTCTGTGGAAAATTTGATTTCGAATCATAATAAAAGATTTTGTACAGTACAGTGATGAATGTTTTTTTTTAATTGTCCACGACACTTCTACGCGATTGTTGTTGAGTTTACCGGACACTTCAATATCGATTGTTGTTGGGTTTACCGGAAACTTCAAAAGCGATTATTGTCGAGTTTACCGGACACTTCAATAGCGATTGTCGAGTTTACCGGACACTTCAATAGCGATTGTCGAGTTTACCGGACACTTCAATAGCGATTGTTGTTGAGTTTACCGGACACTTCAATAGCGATTGTTGTCGAGTTTACCTGACACTTTAATAGCGATTGTTGTCGAGTTTATTAGCAACCATACTTAAATAGCTTCTTTAATTTAGGACAAACACTTTCATCAATTAGATTTCAAAAATATATGATTCCAGTTTTGGTATATTTCTTGAAAGTCTGAAAGACCACTTATTTTTGGAATTCTGCCTAACAACCATATATCCTTAAATTCTTTTTGTACAATAATTTGATTTAAAAAAAATATTGTGAAAAATTATGCCCAGGAGGTGTCAAACGGAGAGTGCGGGGATAGCCGTCGTTCCGACAACCTCTAGTTTGAAATGGTGTTTGTACGATTTTAAATGAATGTTACAAATATAGACAAGGCTTGTTTTAGTGTGTAAGATTGAAATTAAGGACATGAATGGACCAAGTCAGTAACAAATATATGTTTTCCTGAGAAACTTGGACGGAACTTACATTCTTTACGCAATAGGGGATATCGACAGGATATTCTGCACATGTCCGTTAAATGATCCAATGACCTAAGGGTTTTACATGTATACTGGTCTCTCACTGATACTTGCCGATGTCTACTGAAATATATCATGATTCTTTACCAAACCCCTCGGGGAGTTTTGAGTTTGATTTTTGTTCCGTATTGTGACAGTGTTTCACCAGCAAACTATGCTCCTTGAGATAGCCGACAGTGAAGCAGCGAGCACTCCTTGAGCCAACTTTTAAAACTACATTTTGTCCCCTTTTCTTTTTTAGGATTGTGGTCAAGGAGTTGGTAGTCTACCTGTTTTGGGTTTTATTCGTATGGTTATTACACTGTAGGGAAACGGAACAGAAAAAGGGGAAGGTTTGGTAACCCATAAACCGGATTAACCCTGCCGCTGGCTTTTGCTAGTGCCTGTACCAAGTCCGGCTATCCCGAGTTCCTATCATTGTTTAAGTTTGTCTTTTTTGTGTTTTTTTCTTGTTCATTTCATTAGTACGTTATGGCGGGTGACTATGTTTTTCGGTCATTGTAGGTGTTTCCTGTTATCTTTTTATTCTATGCTTCATAATAAAGTGAAACAGCATAAACATATCAAAGCTTAAGGCAAAAAATAGAGAAAAACTTGAAAAGATGCAATAAATAAGCAAAAGAAAGTCAGCACAATTGAGGAACCAATCCTACTTACCCAATATCTGTAATAAAAAATACGGGTCGCCATGATTGCTTTTTTTCTTGAATTGAGATCAAAGATTGCTCAGATTTGGGTTTTTTTAACCTAAATTTACAAAGAATACACGGAGAAAATGTGAAGAGGCAATTTTCAGCTTGATAGAAATGAACTTTATTTCCATTAGAATTTGATGTTTTTTTGTGAACAGATAGTTTATGATGTAATTTATTGGTTACAATGTATATGTCACCATGCTTTTAACGGAGATATTTTACATAGTTTCCAGATTAAACATTATTTACGGGCAAAGGGACTTAATTCGCGGCAAAGTAAACGAAATATTACATTTTTTCTTATCTGTTATTCAATTATGACGTTCTGAATAACATCACAAGATTAAATAAGCTCTAGATGGGCCAAAAAAGTAAAAAACAAGTGAATAAATCAGTGACAACAAACCAAACATACATACAAAGGATATATACAAAAATATAATACAAAGACACTGTGTACAAATAACTAAAAACCGAATTAAATGTGAATTTATTTTCTGCATATGCGCACTTCGACAAGTTATACAAATATATATAATATATACAAAAGGTAAAGGAATATAAGCTAATAAGTAAGTAAAATGATACAGTTTATATATCGAATAAAAAAACACAGTTTTCTAAGTTTTGACAGTTTTTTTTAATATTATAAATACAGGAAAAATTCGAGTGTCTTAAAAATGTTTATCTATAAATTCTTTTTGCTTTTCTTCAAAATAAGGACATTGAAATAAGTAATGAAATATTGAAGTCACATATAACACATTTTGTATTTTCACGAGCTATATAGTTCCATCGTCAAAATTTGCAAGTCGAAAGATCTCTTTTTTTCAAGAATATCAAGATACTTTTCAAACCCAAAAATCTTTAAAAATTCTATAATTAAAGCTTTTCGAACTAAGGTATATATTTGCGTGACATGTTTGCAAAAAATTATCTAGCAGAATATTCTTAACATTTTTTTTTCAGCCCAATCTCTGAGGTAAAATTTTTTGTTATATGTAAGTCAGTCCACATTCATTAAATATAGACTATTTAATATTTAAGCCAATTGGAGATTCACGTTTTTTCAATTGAGAGAGTAACCAGTAATTTATAATTTAAATGTGATAACCTTAAATCGTTTCATTTCAGGAATTTCGCCAATAGCTAGCAATCCGAATCTTAATATCAATATCGATATCGACCAAGTTCGCCATTTATCATGCAATTCGATGTGAAATATTTGAGATATAATGAACAAGCACACATAATATAATTAAACTGTTAGGTATTTATAATCTAGACAATTTGGTACAGCTTTATATTGCTACATTTATGTTGGACGTCAGACAGATTTCTCGAATATTCCTTAAGACAAGCAAACATAATTTTTCTATTCTCAGGACTGAATTAACGTTTCCTGAATGGTGTGAGAAATAGAAAAAAGATTAAAAAAAAGGTTTTGCTGGGTCACTGATTTGTTGAAATTAGATAATGAAGTCAAATTCATTTGTCGTTTTCCGACTTTTTTGTCTCATGTGCATTTACTCCATATCCTTTTATTCACCATTTACCATTCAGACGCCATGAACAAAGAGAACAATGCTGATGACATTACGATCAAAGGACATCTTTGAAAGGGAGGAGGGGATTCTTGCTTTTGTCTTTGAAATCATACGAGAAAAGATTTCACATCCGTATCTCGTGAGAAATGACATTTCCACACTCTCGATCATTATTTACTTTTCAAATTTTTCAAACGCTCCACAAGCCTCGCGATTGGAAAAAAATATATCGTTTTTCAATCGATACAAGTGTGGAATATATATATTGGGTTCCTACCAAAGACCGTTTTATATATATATATA
>MJUU01050274.1:20030-31124 GCA_002080025.1 Modiolus philippinarum
ACGTCAAATTTTTAACAATAGGGTACCCCCTTTGTCCGGAGCAAATCTCCTACAGTATTTGAGACAAGAAGTTTTTATTTTGCAGATCAATTGTACATATATTAAAGGTGTACATGGTACTCTGATTTTGATTTTTAATAATTTATGTCCAAAATATCAGTTGTTGAACAATTTTTTAACAATAGGGTACAACCTTTGCCTGGAACAAATATCCTTCAACTTAATAGATAGGAAGTTTTTATTTTGCAGATTATTTGTACCTGTATCAGAGGCGTGCACAGTACTTTAATTTTCCATTTTGATTAAAATCCAAGTTGCTGAACTTTCAGAAAAAGGCTACTTTGGTGGAAGGTTTAACATTGAAAATTAATAAAAATTACAAACTTGTACATTTCAAATATTCAGGGTCAACCCATGTGTATGATATACTGTCCATTTGAAAGAAAACCCGGTTTGCTGTCACATTGACAGCTTCCCTCTTGTTTAATATGGTAGATAAGTAAACTTGAAGACTGTCTTCCATAATTGTCTTTCTTTTTTAAACAAATCTTGCAGAATGTTAAAAAAAATTAACAATATAATTGTCCTCAGCTGCTATTAACAATATATAGATTATTTTTCTTCTGTTAAATTATTATAATTTTTGTATGAATTTTTAATATATTCCAGATGGCCTAGGCGTTCATCACATAATTTGGACAGTTTAACAAAAATTCGAGTTCATCTTCAAAAGCATTTTTACATGAGTGACCGATTCTTCTGTGAGCGTTTTAACCCATATGTCTACAAAATTCAATCTTAATTTTGACAAAAACTGTTGTTGGTCCCTGTTGCAATGTTCAAATAAGGTTCAAAGCAAAAATTTTGTTTAAAGGTTCTATATGTTCTTAATTTATTACCAGATATTTGAGGTTCTTGCTTTATTTTCTTTTTTCGGATAAGTACCACCTACTTGTCGGTCAGATCAAAACCCCGCCTCCTGAAAGTGATGATTGATGATTATTTACGTAGAAATCAATAGTTTTTGCAACAGCAGTGCTTACTATTGCAATAGTGTAGTCAACGCTATTTCTTTTAAAAACTATGCGTAAGAAGATTTACTTACTGGAGGTATAATAATATTTAATAATCTTTTGTAAAGGAGATGCTGAAATGCATATTTTGAATATATAAGAGAAGTTATAAAAAATACACACGTAATTTTAACAAAAATTTGTCATCCAAGTGACTTTCAAAGTTTATCAAAATTCACACAAGAGAAGTGTGAAGATATGTTTTGCCTTGATGCGCGGTCACTTAACAAGCTTAATTTGAAAGTAAGATAAATATCTACATATATTTTTTATTTGCACACTGCTTTCTACAATAAACTGGCATTTTGATAGCAACGTAATCGTCTCTTTTTGCTTAACCTAGGTGAAAAAAATGCTGATATGTTATGATTAGTTGAAAGCAATAATTTCTGATACAACTGTTATATCTCCCTTCTTTTTTGTCAAGAATTCAAAGTGTACAAAATGTATCTTATGAAATTTTTAAATTTACAAAAAAAAAAAAAAAAAAAAAAAAAAAATGGGGAATAGAACACATCAACAGCAGCAAAACTTTGTTTTATATCTTTTCATAAATGTTAGACAAGTCTATACATATTTCATTAATTAAGTGAATGTCATACGACCCGGAATGAAGCTTTAGAAACTCCGTCTCCATAAATTGGCACTCTGCAAAACATTAATATTTAACCATTGCGGTTGACAATTCTTTCTGTGGTTTTGCACCTGCTATGCATTATTGCCAATTCGACTATGGCTCTTGACAATTCTGTTGGTTTATTTTGTTTTAATCCCCAGTTACGCTATCCTAGAAAGTTTTTCCAATGCATGAAAATTCCAAACATAAAGCGGAAGTTGAACAAAATAGAGTGAAAGTAAAGGGTAGATAAGTCTTGGTAACAATTGTGGCATAAATGATTATATGGTTCGCTTGATTAAGGGGTATGAGTCAGATGATTTGAAATAGAAAAGAAGAAGTGAAACGTGGGATTTGTCAAAGAGACAACGACTCAAAGGGGAGTAATAACAACTCAAAGCCGCCATAAGATCTTCAATAAACGGTGAGGAAACCCCACACCCAATGGCAGGTCGGAGTTGGCCCCTTTAATAAAGAGTAATTCAAGTTCAGCGAAATAAACACCATCTAAGACTCATATATAGACATCAAGTAAACCAAGTAGAAAACAGACAAGACAAACAAAGGCTTAATATATTTCCTGACTTAGGACAGGTGCAAACCTGCTGCGGAGGGGTTAAACCAGTTTTATTGGGCCCAAACCTTCCCCCTAGCCAATATGATAAATCAAAAAGCAATAGTAACAACAGTGCAATTCAGTAAGCAACAGGACTGAGTCAATTGTGAAAAATGAAACTGAAAGAACCACATATACGGACATAACATGAAATCACAAAAGACTACAAACAGTTAACTGACATGCCAGCTCCAGACCCTTTACCAACTGACAAATAAAATTATGTACCGAATCTATTTGGAACCTTGTAATATCTAAATTTTTGTAAATTTTGTTGAAAACTTAAGAGTACCTCCCTCTCTCCTTCGCTAATTTTGGCTCTGCTTGTGGACTGATAGTCCCCGAGGTATTCACCCGCCGCTTACTCATTACTTCGGTATTGGCCCGAGAGCCGATTCTATTTGGAACCTTGCAGACCCTATTTGTAAATTGTTCTTTATCAGCTTAACATATATTTCGGTTCATGGATTTCCAAATTATCTGATTTTGGCTTAACATTTGGATCATATTTGATATTTGTTCTCTTTCAGTCTTTAAAACTCTTTCATTTAATTGTCTTCGAAACGTTTAGGTTTTATCTGCACTTAAGAGACATCAATTGTCGAAATGCGCATACGCAGAAATTAAATTTCAGAGTAACGTCGTTATTTAGTTGTTGTTTTTACAACTTTATCGATGCCTCTGCTGGTGGACAGTTAGTCCGCGAGGGTTTTCACCAGCCCCGTAGGCAGTACTTTGGTACCGGCCCGAAAGCCGATTGTATTTGGAACCTTGCAATATCTAAATTTTTGTAAATTTTGTTGAAAACTAAGGAGTATCTCCCTCATGCAAAGCTCTGTCCTTTCCTGATTTTGGCTTTACATTTAGATCTTATTGGTTATTTGTTCACTCAGTTTTTAAGCATCTTTGAGTTAATTGACTTCCAAACGTTTAGGTTTTATCTGCACTGAAGAGACATAAATTGTCGAAATGCGAATTGAAGAAATTAAATTCACGGTAACTTCGGTATTTAGTTATTTGTTACCTCTGGGTCGATGCCTCTGCTGGTGAACTATTAGTCCTCGAAGGAATACACCAGCCAAGTAGTCAGTACTTCGGTACTGGCCTGAAAGCCGATTCCCTTTGGAACCTAGCAATATCATTATTTTCGTAAAGTTTGTTGAAAACTTAGGAGTATTTTCTCCATGCAAAGCTCTGTCCTTAGCAGATTTTGGCTTTACATTTAGATCATATTGGTTATTTGTTCTCTCTCAGTTTTTAAGCATCTTTGAGTTAATTGTCTTCCAAACGTTTAGGTTTTATCTGCACTGAAGAGACATAAATTGTCGCATATGTAGAAATTAAATTCACAGTAACTTCGGTATTTAGTTATTCATAATTAAAATGAAAACAAGTACCTTTTATTTTGAAAAGTTTTGCTAATCAAACATAAGCAAATTTTTTTTAAAATCTTTGTAAAAATATTTTGTATTTGAGAAGTAAAAAATTAGGCAGGAAACGGTTCTCTTTTGATTTCCCCGTCATTCTTAATTAGGTACTTACATGTTGAATATGCTTTACTATATATGAAAATATAATTGGAAGAAATTGTGAAGGGACCTATAACTAGATTCCTGCTCAAATATACCTGTCCTCGAGGGAACCCCGGGATATAGAAATAGGACCCATTCATTCCGTGGTTGTGCAGGATTCATAAATACACAACCCATCTTTCGCATGGGATGTAAACTCAGGTCCACGTATTGGAAGAAATGCCACGCTTCCTGCACGTTAAAGAACCCTCGTCGCAAGCTCTTTTTGAGTGGTCCGTAGGTGATCGGCTACAAGGCTAATTCCCCGCCCCTTTCGATTTCACCCTACGTTTCCAGTTGCAGTCAGAATTTCCCGTCCCATGACCCTTCCCATACCCCAAAGTGATTATTCATTAAAAATTTGTTCTCGTCTTGACATAGCTGAAATATTGCTCAGTAGACGTTAAACAATATTTAATCAATCAATCAAATATACCTTGTATGAATGGATAAACCCAAGATATCGAATGCTTTAAGAACTGAGGCTCACACTCCTTTAAATTTATTTGTTTTTATTTATAACTGTAAAGAGGCGAGTATTTCGCTGATATAATAAATCCATGCAAAAAATGCGCGTGGAAAAACTCTTAAATCTGAATGGAAGTCTCTTAAAGCCGACTAAATGCAAACTCTCACACAGGTTAGTCTTTAATTTCGCAAGCGAAAAGTAGCCAATACAGTAGAAACCCATCTAAGGATAAATACAATCAATACCCAAGTTGCATAATTAACAGTAAATTTCGTTATTCTGTACACGTGTCTCAAGAAGTAACCCCTCATCAGCAGCATTACAATCAAACAATATAGAAAGGCTTTATCCAAAAGAAGAAAAAAAAAATACTTATTACCAAAAATATCAAAAAGGACCATATTCAGTACCAAGGACATCCACCATACACCAAACACGGAATTACCCCTTAAACTAATTTTAAAATCGAAATAGGAATTGCTTAACAAATTAAGCAAAATAAAAAATTGGAAAAAGACCCCGTTTCGATCTATGACAATTTATTGATTCTATTAGTTCATTGTTTTGTCGATAAATCTTCTTTAATATACAATGAAAGGATATGGAGTAAATGCATATGAGATTTAATCTCTAAATGGTAGAACCAAGCAAAGAAGTAAAGCTTTTATTGTCTTAATTGTTCTTTTTATTCATCTTCAAGTCATCATGAGACCTTAAACAATGAGCTTTGATCATACCTAATAGAAAGTTCAGAACGACCGCCTTCCACCGGTTTGAGCGGATTTTTTGGCAAAACGTCGAACAATGTCTCATCTGGCCATGTATTTCTTTCAATAGTATAACATTACTTAGGAGTGTTTAAATATTAAATATACCTGCATACAGCTTCAAAAAATGACCGATAGTCATTTGCAATAAATGGATTAAATACTGGATAAGCAGACAATGAAATTACAGCACCGTATCCCTCCATGCAGTCAGTGACAGCCTGGCAGTTCTGGGCAGATACTTTTCCTTTATAAATAAGTAAAGCTAGAAAAAAATATGGATACTTTAAACACTCCTCACAGACAATATCATCTTAAAACTCATTTGTCAAATTGTAAATAAATTGTAATCTAACATGATACAAGCCTTTTAACATATAAACCCTAATAAAACCATACAGGGCTTCTAAGACGTTTGTGCAAGGTGAGTTAGGACTGAATTCTCTTAACATTAAATAATTTTATAAAGACGTGTTACTTAACAGCAAAACCATTAATTGAACTGAATGTTACAATTCCTGAATGCCAACTGTTAACTAGATTTAAATTGACATAAGCGGTAACCTGGAGACCTACAAAATAAATTGAGAATCGTTCACCTCTTGCTATTTCAAAATTGTGTCTCACTATCGACTTATTTTTTCTCTTTTTTTTTGTATAAAAAAACCATATCCATGGGAATCAATGAACTCGATAATGATATATTCAATGTCATTTTAACTTATAAAATGTCAGATATATATAAATGAAAGAGTATGCAAGTAGAACATAAAATATATGAGTTTGGTTTTCTTAATGTAGTGTCATATTGGCATGCTAGAACTGATCATCTGATGATTCCCCCCCTTTTCTGGTATGCACTGATATGCTTTTCTTGCAGTATTCAAACTGCTTTGGTTTGAATATTTGATTATTGGATTGACACTGTTATGCCGGTTTTTTAGGATTCACACTGCAATGGGTTTTTTTTTGTTAGGGTTGGGCGGTGGGGCCAGACTGCTATGCGGTTTTTTTTGCGTGGATCATCCGCTATGTTAATTTGTGGTTGTGGGAATTACATTGATATGCTTTTTGGCTCACATTGCTATGCTGGGTTCACAATGCTATAGTTTTTTAGGGTTCACACTGCTTTGTTTTTGTAGGTTCACACTGCTATGTTTTTTGTAGGGTTCACACTGCTATGTTTTTGTAGGTTCATATAGTTATGTTTTTGAAGAGTTAACACTGCTATATTTTTTGTAGGATCACACTACTGTTTTTGTAGGGTTCACACTGCTATCTTTTTGTAGGGTTCACAATGCTATATTTTTGTAGGTTCATATTGCTGTTTTTGAAGAGTTCACATTGTTATGTTTTCGTAGGGTTCATACTGCTATGTTTTGTAGGGTTCACACTGCTATGTTTTTGTAGGGTTCAAACTGCTGTTTTTAGAGTTCACACTTTTATGCTTTTGTAGGGTTCACACTGCTATATTTTTGTAGGGTTCACACTACTATGTTTTTTAGGGTTCACACTGCCATGCTTTTGTAGGGTTCAAACTGCTATGTTTTTGTGGGTTCACGCTGCTGAGTTCACACTGCTTTGTTTTTGTAGGGTTCACACTGCTATATTTTTGTAGGGTTCACACTGCTGTTTTTTAGGGTTCACACTGCCATGATTTTGTAGGGTTCAAACTGCTATGTTTTTGTAGGGTTCACGCTGCTAAGTTTTTTAGAGTTCACACTGCTATGTTTTTGTAGGGTTAACACCGTTTTTTGTAGGGTTCACACTGCTGTTTTGTAGGGTTCACACTGCCATGCTTTTGTAGGGTTCAAACTGCTATGTTTCTTGCAGGGTTCACACTGCTATGTTCTTGTAGGGTTCACACTGCTATGTTTTTGTAGGGTTCACACTGCTATGTTTTTGTAGGGTTCACACAGCTACGTTTTTGTAGGGTTCAAACTGCTGATTTTTAGAGTTCACACTGCTATGCTTTTGTAGGGTTCACATCGTATGTTTTTTTGTAGGATTCACACTGCTATGTTTTTGTAGGGTTCAAACTGCTGTTTTTTAGAGTTCACACTGCTATGCTTTTGTAGGGTTCACACCGTATGTTGTTGTAGGGTTCACACTGCTATATTTTTGTAGGGTTCACACTGCTGTGATTTTAGGGTTCACACTGCTATGCTTTTGTAGGGTTCACATCGTTTTTTTGTAGGGTTTACACTGCTGTTTTTGAAGGGTTCACACTGCTGTTGTTTAGGATTCACACTGCTCTTCTTTTGTAGGATTCACACCGTTTTTTCGTAGGGTTCACACTGCTATGTTTTTGTAGGGTTCAAACTGCTGTTTTTTAGGGTTCACACTGCTATGCTTTTGTAGGATTCACACCGTTTTTTGTAGGGTTCACACTGCTATGCTTTTGTAGAGTTCACACCGTTGTTTTATAGGGTTCACACTGCTATGTTTTTGTAAGGTTCAAACTTCTGTTTTTTAGGGTTCACACTGCTATGCTTTTGTAGGATTCACACCGTTTTTTGTAGGGTTCACACTGCTATGCTTTTGTAGAGTTCACACTGTTTTTTGTAGGGTTAACACTGCTATGCTGCTTTATCTTCTTGTTCATTTCTTGTTCCTTGCTTTATCCATATTCATCACATTATCTTTTTTGCCTTTGTATTGGAATATTTTGATTTTTCATTTTTTTTCTATATTCTCTGTTGTTGCCTTTTTATTCGTTTAGCACTATAATGAGGTCAAAGATTTCAACAATTTCAAAAAAGGTTTTATGTAATTAGGTCCTTAGTAAAACAACAAAGAAAAATAACAATTAAGGATGTTTGCCTGTCATGTTTATGCATTTCAGTCAGATTTTCGGACTTCTCTGGTTTTATCCATTCAAAAGCTTAATAATATTTTGCTCGGTGACCCCCTAATTCTTTTCGTTAATTTCATTTTATATATCTTTTGGAGCATTCTGACAAAATTTTATTCAACTGGTGTTATTTTGTCACATTCATTATTGGATAAACATTGCTCATGTTAAACCTATGAAAAATGCAGAGGAGTTCAGTCTCCCGCCATTTTTGAAACACTTGTATATCAAAAATTTCATCGGTAACTTATAATTTTTTTTGGCTTTAATTATTTCTTTTTCAATTTTCTAACAAAAACTCACATTTAATTGATATCCTTGTTATTTTAAAACTGACCAGCGAACATCCTTAAATAAATGTACCATTGGGTAATGGTTTGTTACAGATTTGTCCTTGTTTCTGTTTGCAAATTAAAAAGATTATGCGATGTTTTTCAAACTTTTATCTTGGTGTTTGTTGATTAGCAAGGTATCAGGTGTTTGTATATCTTAAGATAAGATAATTACATCAGACAATAAGGTGTTGAACACATCTGTTAACACCATATTGTAGCTGGTTGTGTAATCGAGGGCATGTATGAAGCAGATCAAGATTTCCCTTCTGGTGACCTGATGTCATCTCCAGTGTTTTGCAGTAGTTCATAATGCCAGTGATTGAGTTATGCGGTATTGTTCATTTTTGTTTCTTTTATGTTTGTCATGATGTCTCAATGTGTTAAATATAAACTGTCGTTTTTTTTCTTAAATTTTTAGAATTTTTCCTGTCCCCCTTTGTGCTCCTGTACTGCAGGTGCATTTCATAATTCATAATTGAAGGTCCTCGATACACTAAACTTACAATCGGCTGTGCCGAGCACGGATAAATTTGTTCCATATCAAAAACATTATGCAATTAAACTAAAGTATCAATTCACTTATGTATTTACAAAGTAATTCAATAGGGTACAAAAGACTAATTGAATTTTGAAACATAAGAACACATGAATGGTACCTTCAAATCTTATCCAAATATATGACGTCACAACGTAAAAAAAGAAACTCATAATACACAAATATACAAATAGGTATGAACTTTTTTTAAGCTTTAGATTACGTTTTCATTAATTTGGCATTACCAGTTTGATTGACTGGCTAACTGATAGCGTGAATTGTGTCGTACATTTTTGAATACTTGTCTTTGGTCTTCTGTCTGATCAATTTTTTCCGTTCCCGCCATGACTTTGAATCATGTTATTCATGTATATTTTTTCCTTTGGTTTATACCAAATGTGTCGTTTTTTTTCTTTGAAAATATACGAGTTTGTCTTTTTTTCAGTTTTTAACCAGTGTCATTCTCTTCCTTTTTTGTTACTGTTTGACCTGTTTAACTAAGGGTGATCAGTAAGCATTCATAGGCAACACAAAGGTAAGGGATATTGATGTTATGATTAGTCTATGATCGGACTTTTTATCTTCTCTTTTTATGATGATAATTACCTGTTTTATGGTGATAATTACCTGTTTTATGATGAAAATTACCTGTTTAATCAAGTTTATTTCAAACGATGTTTGTTTCTTTATATAGGGTTCACTAGTCTGTCAATGGTATTTCAGCCATATCGTGGGGCCATGTTTAATGATGGAGGTAATAGGAGTTAAGGCCGACCTCGGGCAGGAAAGTGACATACATTATCACGTACAGTAAGTCGAGTGCAGCTTTTGTTTACAAAGCGGGAAGTGAACTCGCACGATGATAGGCTACAGTGAATACACAACTAAACTAACTACCTTAACTACTTGGCCACTCGGGTTCATTACTAACCTTTACTGACTTACCTATAACAAAGAAATAAGACCTGGACATCTTTCTTAGCTTTGTATTAACTGTTTTGTGTCTTTGGTAAATGTAAAACTATTACAAACTGTAAAAAGAGTACATTTTCACTTTTGATTTAGCAGTAACAAACGCCCAAGAGAATCAACTTGCTTAAAACCAGCCAAATATGATAGAGGTTATAGGCTACAGGTAATTATTAATTACATTTTAAATGCATTTATTCGTTAAGACGTTGCGCACAGTATTGGAGTAACTTTCGTAACGTTAAAAGGTAGGAATCTCCAGAACGTCGCGCATATACGATACTGCAATTTTTTAACGTTTCATTTGTTTGTTTTTTTCTTCTTTTTTTTTTCTTTTCTTTGTTTGTTTGTTTATTGTTTGTGTTTGTATTCCGAATTAATTTCAAATTGAGAACTTATATAAACAAATCAGATTTCGACCATGCAATTAGACTCAGTGACATTAAATTTTACTCATCTGTTCCCATCAATATCGATAATCTGAACATATGTTCCGGTGTACCTTAAATTTGATATACTGCTGGTACATAAATAACAAACATTCCATTTGTTAGGTGGCAGTTTTTACGTTGGACGGGGATATTTGCTAAATATACAGATAATCAGTTGCACCACCTTTTAGAGTTGATGAACGAATGAAAAAAAAAGGATGATATAAATGTAAATTGGACAAAACCCTCCAAAAACATGGTACGGTTAGGCTAATGGACAAACGCTTTCGTTCTTCTTCTTCACCTTGAAGCCACCATAAGGCCTTCCGCAACAACGAGCAAAAACCCATATATCATAGTAACTTTAAGACGGCCCTGCACCGGCTCGAGCGGATATCCCTTGCTAGATGCCGATCTACGCTACATCCATATCGCTTTTCGTTAGGATGTGTGATCGTCAAATAAACATAGAAAATCGGGCAAAGTACGGTAGATGTAGAAATAAAGGAAACCGTTGCCCTACAAAGGGACCAAAACTAATTATATAATAATGTTGTGTTTTACATTGACTATGCGAAAATAGTAGCCAGGGTGATGGACAATAGTGCACGACCCGAAGGGGAGTGCACTATTGTCTATCACCCTGGCTACTATTTTCCATAGTCAATGTAAAACACAACATTAATATTATTATTATACTGACTGTTGACTTTATTTTGAACCACTGAATTCAAAAATTTTTCTTTACAATTGCTTGTTTGCTATCCTGTCAATCGTTACCTGTATCTGTGGTAACTGATTCCGATGTCAATTTCCACGTGTCAATGATCTCAATACACATTTCACCATTACATCAAC